>JAIUZE010070212.1:0-21248 GCA_022085475.1 Heliosperma pusillum
TTCATTTTGGACATTTTTATTAAAGTTATAAGATAACTAATAAATCAAAGATTTTGAGTTAAAATACGATTCTGACGAAACTTTTTGGTGCATGTATACCTACTGACCTCAAAATGTTTTTGGTTAAATTTCGTGATTTTAGGGATTAATTTGCTATTTATTTTGATTTTTGGCGTTTAAACCGAGTTAACATGCATTTTATGAGTTAAAAGTTAACTAAAATAGTTTCATGTTGATTCTGGCCATAAAATTTTAATATGATCTCACATGCATTTTTTTACATATTGTATGTAAAATTTCGTGACTTTTACTTATGTATTGCATGATTATTGATTTTTATACGATAAAAGTAGATAATATGAGATTATAATGTTCAAAAAGTTTAAACGTCCATTTCTGGTCTTGAAATTTTTTTTTACATTTAAAATTGTGATGTTGATACTCTTGGTGAAATTTTCATTTTGTTTCATTTCATCACTGGTTTTAACTATATTAATTTTTTTATTTGATAAAACCATTAAATACAAGCTATTTGTTCATAATTAATTAATTTTTTGAGCAAAGTTTTTTGTTTTATATTCCTGGCATTTTTCCCAATGTACAAAATTTTTGGTTTCAAATTTTATGATGTTTATATTTTATTTGGTTTTATTTCATAATTGTTATGATTAAACCGTAATATTTAGCAAATGAAATCAAATCGATCTAATTAATGACCAACAAAATTAGTAGTGACTAATTTTGAGTTCTAAAATAGTTTAGTTAATTAGTTTGAATTTAAATGCGATTTAAATGTTGATAGTGATTTTTAATGGTTAAAAATCAATAAATCCCGAAAAAAAAAATCGAGCTACAATGAGCATGAATTGAATCTAGGACGATTTTGGCATGAATTTTTGCAGCAATTTATTTTATGTATGGTTGAATGAATGAATGTCATTTTTTTAATAATTTATGCAAATTTTGTACCTAGTATGGCCTAGTTATTTTTAATCGTTATTACCCGTAATGTAAGGGAATAACGGTTTGGTTGTAATTTTTATTGCGATCTCGTATCGCCGGTTTGTATAATTTAATAATTTTATTTTATAGAATAAATGTATATTAGGAATTTGTATATTTGTATATTTGTAATTATTTTTTATGAAGACCGGTGACTCCCTCAAGACGGTGCCATTTTGGAAGGTGTTCCAAGTGAAGAGGCAAGGGACCAAGGAGTTGGTTTCCGAATTTGTAACTATCTAGTTAATTTTGATTAGCTAGGTGGCCATACTAGGATTTTATTGTTGCTTGGTTGCTTGCTTTATTTCCGCTCATGCCAAAATCGTCACACATGCATTTTATTTACCATTATTGTAAATTCAACGTTATTCACAATTCACCAACTTAGTTCATTTATAGGGAATTAATAACTAAATTGACAAGATCTCTCACATATTTAAAAAATTGAGATTAGCCTTACCAATTAATAACACCTATGAATCCCGTGTTCATTAGGGCGACCACGCTCGTGGGTCCCTTTTTACCTCGGGTAACTAGGGTGATACGATCACAAGCTAAAATTGGATTGGACTCAACGAGATAAGCGTTATCTTGAGACTAGGAGATGGATTTAGTTGAAATCCGTCAACCAAGAGTTCTTAGGGTAGAATTAGTCAAGTAATGACTTACCATTTCTAGATAAAAGTAGCATGCGATGACTATTTTTATTTAAAGATGGGTCTTGGAATCATTTATATAATTTAGTGAGAGGTCATTATATGAATGCTAACTTGTTAAAATGTTTTTCAAGTAAATTAACAATGAATGTTTATATATTTCTTTTTGTTGTAGTTACCATATTCGCATAATGTCAACATCATCAAACGTTGCAACCTTGGGTAAGGACTCATGGTTGAGGTCCGTCATGGACAAGTGTGTCCTAAAGGATGGCGGAAGTAACTTCGTTCAATGGGAGTCAACGATCAAGAGCGCCGCGTTATCCGATAACGTGCTTCGCTACTTGGTCGAAACCCCCCCACCGAACCCGCGCCAAGATCGTCCGCGGTGGTTCGGGCCGAATATGACCTTTATTTGAAGGTTGCTAATGATGTCAAGAATGTCTTGATTTGGTCAATCTCACCCAAACTCAAACTTCAATTGATTTCTCTCAATACATATGCGATATTCACGAGGATCACTTCGATGTTTTCGCAAGCCCCTCAAATTCTCCAACTTGAGGCAATTACGAAATTCTTTGACGCTAAGCTTCAAAGGCGCCAAAAAGTTGGCCCACACGTGCTCAAAATGTTGAGCACGCGGACACCTTAGAGCGTCTAGGGTGCACAATTCCGAAGAATTTGGTGGTGGGTAAGATCCTTCATTCACTCTCACCTAAGTTCACCCAATTTAGGGTGAACTATAACATGAATGGCATGGACAAGAGTTTCCATGAACTCCATGCACTCCTCACCCAAGCGGAGAGGGACATGGAGGCTAGTGGGAGTGAACCCAAGGATGTTCTTTCCATGAAAATGAAGAACATGAACCTTGGGGTGAGGAGGACAAGGGAAAGGGTAAGACTCTTTTCAAGAAATCCGGCAAGGGAAAGGGCAAGGTCTTTTATAAGGCCCAAGCCCAAAGTCAACAAACACGCGGAGGCGGATTGCTATTATTGTAATGGCAAAGGGCATTGGAAACGCAATTGCCCCAAGTACTTGAAAGATAAGAAGGACGGTTGTGTGACAACGTCAGGTAAAATTCTTTCATCACTCTATATGATAGATATTAACTTTGCTAGTACATCTTCTTGGGTATTTGATACCGGTTGTGGTTCTCACCTTTGTAATCATGTACAGGGGCTGAGGGACGCGCAAGCACTAGCCAAGGGTGACGTGGACCTGCGCATGGGAAATGGAGCTAAGGTAGCCGCAGTTTCCGTGGGCACCTACGTTCTTCTTTTGCCTAATGGTTTAGAGTTGTATTTAAATAATTGCTATTATGTTCCAACTCTTACCAAGAACATTATCTCCATTTCCGTGTTAGACATGGAAGGATTTTCTTTCTGCATTAAAAACAACTGTTGTACTTTTGCTTTTAATAAAATGGTTTATGGCGAGGCCATTTCTATTGGAGGTATTTATGTTCTAGATATTGCAAAAGAGGTCTATCATGTAGAAAATAAGAAGCTCAAAACAGGTGAACCTAATCAATCATACCTTTGGCATTGTCGTTTAGGGCACATAAACGAACGACGCATAAAGAGACTTGTTTCATCCAAAGTACTAAAACCATTCGATTACGAATCTTATGGCGTATGCGAATCTTGTCTTCTAGGCAAGATGACTTGAACTGAAACTTCTTAGGAAAGGATGGTTTTGTTGTATGAATAGGCCACGGTTAGCACTCCCTCACACTTGACTCACTTGTTTAGAAAAAGACCCCAACAACCTGCACTAGGCTAGGCAATTCAGATAGTACCTTGCATCCTAGCACACAAGCACAGATGACAAGGGGTGGTGTTAGGACTCAAGACACACAAGTAATGAGTTCTAATCCCTGCAGTCTTAGCTCACACACAAGCTTACTAAGAAATGCTACAACACCTAGCTTTTGCTGAAGGATTGTTTTGAACAAAGTTCAGAATTATATTAATCAAAGTCTGCCTTCTTTAGGTTACAACTTAGGCCTTATATAGGCAATTACAACAGATCCTGACCCTTGAAAAACAAGGACATCTAAGGGCTCTAAGAGCCTTACATCTTACTGAAAGCAAACTACATAGTCAGCTAATGAGGACAACAAAAACAGACTGCAAAACATAGAAAAGAAAGACTGCAAAAGTAGGTTTGTCCCTTTCCAGAAATGGTAAGTCTGCAAACTATCTTGGGAAGTCTTTGCTTGGCTTGTTCTTGCTGTGTTTGGGACTGACAAAGGCTTCATATACGACCTTCCTAACATACTAACTACACCTGAGGTTGATCATACACAAAAATAAGGAGCTTTGGACAGAAATATTGGCCTTGGTGCCAGCAGACTCCTCCATATGACCTTCACTCTTCTAGGCTGTTTTAGATGGACTTCTAGACTTTATTTGGAAAACTTGTCCTGGACTTTTCTCTTGCTATGGACCTCAACTTTAAGGGAAAAGAAGATGGAGCCCCTGGTTGGACTCGTACTGCATGATATTTGACTTATACTCTGGCTGGTCTTGGCTGTTTTTCAGGAAACTGGACCCTGCTCTTGTGACCCTTCTTGTGGTTGTGCTTGCTTGACTTGTTGGTGCTTCTTGGCTGTAATGGGGGTGCTTGGGGAGTGTTATACCAGGTGCCTTTGGTGTGGGGCTCTTGCCTGTTTGGTTGGGGGTTGGTTGGGACCCTTTGGCTGTACTGGTGCAATCCTGGCTAGCTGAGTTCTTGGCTTGGTGATGATGGAGCTCTACTCCTGTTTCAAACTCTCCTTCTTGAAAAGGATTTGCCCTCAAATCCTCACTGTTCTCCTCATCAGACTCTCCATAGTAAGGGCTCAGATCACCCACATTGAATGTTCCATGTACTCCATACTCTCCTGGGAGGTCAATCTTGTATGCATTGGACCCCAACTTCTCCATGACCTCAAAAGGACCCTCTGCTCTTGGACTTAGCTTGTTCTTTCTTTTGTCAGGAAACCTCTCCTTCCTTAGGTGCAACCATACTAGATCTCCTGCTTTGAACTCTTTGGATTTCTTTGGACCCTTTGCTCTGGCTTTATACATCTCATTAGTCTTCTCAATTTGCTGTTTCACCTTAGCATGCATCTGCATCATCTGTTCTACCATGTTCCTTGCATCATAGGGCACCACCTTCTTTGCCATTGGTACCAGTTCTGTTGGCATTAAGGGGTTAGTGCCATAAACAACTTCAAATGGACTTTTACCTGTACTGGTGGAAGGGGCTCTGTTGAAAGCAAATTCTGCTTATGCCAGCTGCAAATCCCAATCCTTTAAAGACCTTGAAATGATACACCTGAGAATCCTGCCCAGAGTCTTGTTTGTTACCTCTGTCTGTCCATCAGTTTGGGGATGATGAGAGGTGCTGAACAGGAGCCTTGTCTTTAGAAGCTTCCAAAGTGTCCTCCAGAAGTGACTCATGAACTTAGTATCTCTGTCAGATACTATGGTTCTTGGTACTCCATGGAGCTTCACAATCTCCTTGAAATACAAGTCTGCAACTCCCATGGCATCTTCAGTTTTCTTGCAAGCAACAAAGTGTGCCATCTTACTAAATCTGTCCACAACCACCATGACTGAGTCCTTGCCCCTCTGAGTTCTAGGAAGAGCCACTATAAAGTCCATACTAACATCCTCCCAAGGCTTGTCTGGGACTGGCAAGGGGGTGTATGCTCCAGCCTGAAAGAATGACTTGGACCTCTGGCAAGCACTACACCTTCTTATCACATCCTGAACATCTCCCAACATCCTTGGCCAATAAAATTGTTCCTGCAGCATGTCATAGGTCTTCTGGATGCCAAAGTGGCCAGCTAGACCATTTGAGTGAACCTCTTTTACTAACAACCCCCTATAAGGACCCTTTGGTATACAGAGTTTGTTCCCTAGGAACAAGAATCCTTCCTGCTCTGAGTATCTACTCCCATTCTTAGTGGTGCCCTCCAGTCTTGCCACCCAGTCTTCTTTGAAATCAGGATCCTCCCTATAAAGCTCCTTCATGTGCTCAAACCCAAGCACTCTTTGCTCCATGTATGTCAGCATCATGGTTCTCCTTGACAAAGCATCTGCCACTACATTGTTTTTCCCCTCAATGTACTTACTGGAGAATGAGAAGGACTGCAAATACTCCACCCACTTAGCATGCCTAGCATTCAACTTATGTTGCCCATTGATGTACTTGAGTGCCTGGTGGTCAGAGTGTAATACAAAGGGTTTGGGCTTCAGGTAGTGACCCCAATGGTTCAAGGCTCTGACTATGGCATAGAATTCTTTGTCATAGGTTGAGTAGTTGAGCTTAGCACCACTCAGCTTCTCACTAAAGTAGGCCACAGGTTTTTGCTCTTGCATTAGGACAGCACCAATGCCTATGCCACTAGCATCACATTCTACTTCAAATAGTTTGTTAAAATCAGGGAGAACAAGTATGGGAGACTCACACAAGAGGTCTTTGATGATATTGAAGGACCTCTCAGCCTTGTCATTCCATCTAAACTCTCCTTTCTTCATGCATTCAGTTAAGGGGGCCATGATGGAACTGAATCCTTTGATGAACCTCCTGTAGAAGGAAGCCAGTCCATGGAAGCTCCTCACTTCAGTTATAGTTTTGGGGACCTGCCACTCCCTTATGGCCTTTACCTTGTCTTGATCAACAGCCACTCCTTCTTTGGAAATAATGAACCCCAAGAACTGAACCTCTGCCTGCATGAATGTACACTTTTCCATCTTGCCAAACAACTTGTGTTTCCTTAGGACTTCAAATAACAATCTCAGGTGTTGGAGGTGTTCTTCTGTTGAGGGGCTGTAGACCAATATGTCATCAAAGTATACAACAATGAACTTCCCCAGATAGGGCCTTAGAACCTCAGTCATCAACCTCATAAAGGTGCTTGGAGCATTAGATAAACCAAAGGGCATGACCAACCATTCATACAACCCATGCTTGGTCTTGAAGGCTGTCTTCCACTCATCCCCAGCCCTGATCCTTACTTGGTGATATCCCTGCCTTAGATCAATCTTGGAGAAGACCTGAGCCCCACTCAGCTCATCCAGGATATCATTCAACCTTGGTATAGGGAACCTGTATTTGATGGTGATGTTGTTGATGGCCCTACTGTCTATGCACATTCTCCAGGACCCATCCTTCTTGGGCACCAGCAAGGCAGGAACTGCACATGGGCTTAGGGACTCCCTCACAAAACCCTTGCTGAGTAAGTCACCAACCTGAGCTTGTAGCTCTTGAGTGGCCTTTGGATCACTTCTGTAAGCAGGTTTGGTGGGTAGCATTGCTCCAGGAATGAGATCAATATGATGCTCTATCCCTCTAAGAGGGGGTAGTCCACTAGGCAAGTCAGCGGGGAACACATCCCCATAATCCTTCAGTACTTGTTGAACCTCAGCTGGAATGTTTCCTTGGGGAAGTAGGACCTCTTTGGTTAGTAGGATGAACACAACTTCATCACCCATAAGCTCTTGAACCATCTCAGCTTCACTCAGTAGTAAGACTTCCTTGGAAATGTCATTGACAGGGGTAATGTTCCCTTTAATATTGGGGGGTAAGGGGGCTAGTATGATCTTCTTGTTACCAAACCTGAAAACATAGGTGTTGTCCCTCCCATGGTGTACAGAATCTCTATCAAACTCCCAGGGCCTGCCCAACAGAAGGTGACAAGCATCCATAGGTAGAACATCACACAAGATCTCATCAGTGTATCCCTTGCCAATAGAGAATGGCACAACACACTGCTTGTCAACTCTTACTTCCACTCCCTTGTTCAGCCATCTCAGTTTATAGGGGTGGGGGTGTTCTTGTGTGGTTAGGGACAGTTTCTCCACTAGGGTTGTGGATGCCACATTAGTACAGCTTCCCCCATCAATTATCATGTTACAAACCCTTCCCCTTATAGTGCATCTGGTCCTGAATATTTGCTGCCTCTGATCATCCTCTAATGGTTGAGGTTGGGTGTGCATAACCCTCCAGGTTACTAGACTCAAGCCTGCATCTGGTTCTATCATTTCCTCCCTAGGCTCTTCCTCATGCTCCTCCAAACTCTCCTCACATACAAGGATCTCATCTTCACCCCATTCTACAACATCCATACTGCTCAAAGCCCTTTTAGAGGGGCATTCTTTAGCAAAATGCCCAAAGCCCTGACACTTAAAGCACTTCTTAAGGGATACTATCTTTCTCAAGTCTGTCTCAGGGGCCTTGCCTTTGTCTGACACTGAGGGCTTGGCTGGGACTAAGGGTTCTCCTATTCTTACTCCAGTGAAGGGTTTGAAAGAAGGCCTAGTCTGTGGCCTGGGAGGTGCTGGTTTTCCCTTCCCTAGCTTCTCAATCCTCAAGGCTAGACTCACTGCTTCCTCAAAAGAGTAAAGGTGCTGCAACCTTACTCTGTTAGCTATCTTCTCATCAAGACCCTCTAAAAACCTAGCTATCTTCTGCTCAGGCTTTTCAGTAATCTCACATTGTAGTGTGAGTTGCTCAAAGTCCCTCAAATAGGACTCAACAGGTCTACCTTCTTGTTTCAGGTGGGTAAGTCTGATAAACATGTCTTGAGTGTAGTCTTTTGATACAAACTTAATCCTCATTTTCTTTTTTAGTTTATCCCAAGATTTAATAGGATCCTTACCCTCCCTAGTCCTCTGAGCCTTCATATTTTCATACCACAAGGATGCATATCCTTTCAATTTCATGATGGCTACCTTAAAGGCTCTTCTATCAGTGTAACCCTTGAACTCAAAGACTCTTTCTACAGATCTTAACCAGTCTAGGAAGTCATCAGGGTTCATACTACCTAGAAAGTCAGGGATTTCTACCTTTAAGTCTTTGTCATGGTGCCTAGGAAGGCCCTGCTCTGAGTTCTCTGAATCTGAGGCCTCCTCTTGCTCCATATGTTGCCTCCTTCTTGCTGCAACAGGTGGCACAGGTGCTCCTCTACCTCGTCCTCTGCCTCCTCTTCCACCATTGTTGAGCTGACCATCTAAGAATTCATTGAAGGATGCTGTAACCTCCATAACAGTTCTAGCAAGGCCATGAACTGTGGTTTCAAGCCCTGCTAATCTCTCTTCACTCATGGGTAGTTTTTGTGTTTTTAATGTAGGTAGGTAAATGAACTCACAAACCAAAGCTCTGATAACCAATTGAACTGAAACCTCTCAGGAAGTGAGTGATATCAATGTTAAATAGGCTAAGGCTAGCACTCTTCTCACATAAGCTTGACTCACTCAGAAATGACTCCAACAACCTGCACTAGGCTAGGCAATTCAGATAGTACTTTGCACCCTAGCACACAAGCACAGGTAACAAAGGTTTGTGAAGGACTCAAGACACACAAGTAATGAGTTCTACACTGCAATCTTAGCTCGCACACAAGCTTACTAAGGAATGCTACAACACTTAGCTTTTGCTGAGAATTGTTTGAACAAAATTCAGAATTATATTAATCAAAGTCTGCCTTCTTTAGGTTACAACTTAGGCCTTATATAGGCAATTCAACAGATCCTGACCCTTGAAAACAAGGACATCTAAGGGCTTAAAAGCCTTACATCTTACTGAGAAAACAAACTACAAAGTCAGCTAATGAGGACAACACAAACAGACTGCAAAACAGAGAAAAGAAAGACTGCAAAAGTAGGTTTGTCCCTTTCCAGAAATGGTAAGTCTGCAAACTGTCTTGGGAAGTCTTTGCTTGGCTTGTTCTTGCTGTGTTTGGACTGACAACGGCTTCATATAAGACCTTCCTAACATACTAACTACACCTGAGGTTGATCATACACAAAAATAAGGAGTTTTGGACAGAAACATTGGCCTTAGTGCCAGCTGACTCCTCCATATGACCTTCACTCTTTTAGACTGTTTTTGATGGACTTCTAGACTTTATTTAGAAAACTTTTCCTGGACTTTTCTCTTGCTAAGGACGTCAACTTTAAGGGAAAAGAAGATGGAGCCCTTGGTTGGACTTGTACTGCATGATATTGGATTGATACTCTGGGTGGTCTTGGCTGTTTTTCAGGAAACTGGACCCTGCTCTTGTGGCCCTTCTTGTGGCAGTGCTTGCGTGACTTGTTGTTGCTTCTTGACTGTAATGGGGGTGCTTGGAGAGTGTTATACCTGGTGCCTTTGGTGTGGGGCTCTTGTTTGTCTGGTTGGGGGTTGGTTGGGATCCTTGGGCTGGAATGGTGCAATCCTGGCTAGCTGAGTTCTTGGCTTGGTGATGATGGAGCTCTACTCCTGTTTCAGGTGGCTTACTGTTTAGCCTTACCACCTACTCTTGATCGAGTCCATAATGTGTTCTATGTCTCTCTGTTGCGAAAATATGTGAGTAATCTGTCTCATGTCCTAGAGGCTTAGACCATTGAGCTTGATGAAGAACCCACTTACGTTGAGGTGCCAAAAGAGATCTTGTACCGGTAGGTGCGCAAGACAAGAAATGGGGAGACGACGTTATTGAAGGTGTTATGGTCCAACAATAACGTGGAAGAAGCAACTTGAGAGCCTGAAGCTGATATGCGGGAGCGATACCCGCATCTGTTTGACGACGTACGTTCGGTCACGAGGACATAACCTTTTTCTTTAAAGGGCGAAGGAGATAATTGCATGATGCAAGTATGTTAGTAGTGTGGTACACGGCGGGACCACGGATCGGAACAAGCGTAGAAATACGCATTTCTGGAGTCGCCACCAATTTTTATGGGAAATTGGAACCGTTCGAATCCCTTATGCCATGTCAAAACACAAATTAATGACATGAACCTTAAGAACTCGTTACCCTTAGCATTTTATGTCTAGAATGACTCTCGTGGATGCCAATGAACACGGATGCTCACAGAGATCTGGAGTAAGGGGTAAGGGTACGTATTAGGAAGTTCTTTCATCGAACACCTAATCCCGCCCGCCTCGATAGCGACCTCTAATAATGATTAGGAAAATCGTTCGTATTTGATATGTTATCGATTATATGCATGCAATGCAACATCCAACATGTCATTTCCCCAGAGGTTTCCTTCTGCGAAAGAAAGATTCCCACGTTGCTATTACGGAATTGTGGTTAACCTACATTTCCCTTCTAAAAGGATACGAGATAATTTTATAAAAAAGATAGAATTTTGAAATATATAATACAATAATCAGAATATTCTAGAGCGTTCCGACTCGGATTTTTAAAACGGTTTCTAGGAAATGAAGCTGGTTTCGACCTGGACTCCAAACTAACTCTAATGACTGTCAAAACAGTCGTACCAGCTAGAGCTGATCAACTTTGGGCCGGCCCGTTTGACCCTACCCGTTTGGCCTGCTATTTAAGCGGGCTTGGACAAGAAGAAATTAAAAAAATTATTTGACGGACGGGCCAAGTTCGGCCCGCTATTTTTCGTTGGGGGATATGGACATAATTAAGAAGCCCTTGGACAAGCCCGACAAGCCCGCTAAACATATATAAAATTAAAAAATTATGCTTCATATAAACAAAGAGCTAATAAAGTAAAAATATACAACAAGAGTAAACGAAATAAAATTTGTATTAGTGATAAACTAAGTAGTTATAATTTTTTTATATCGTTACTTTTTTTCGGAGACTTGTAATTTCAAAATAATCATGTTTAATTATAGAATTTGAATATGTTAAGTTGAGTTTGCGAAATTTTGGTTAATTCGTAATCTATGTTAAGTCAACTTTAGCCTTAATTTTATTAAAAATTAAGTTTAATATATTTTACATTCAAGTCCTCAAGCCCACGGACAAGCCCGCTAGCTTAATTTAGGCGGACATGGACAACCGTAGTAAGGCCACTTAAGCGGGCTTGGACAAGGCATATTCGGCCCGCTGGACATTTTTACAAAGATAAGCCCGGCCCATGTCCGTCCAAGCCCGCAAACGATCACCTCTAGTACCAGCGTGTAGATGACGACCAAGGGGTAGACACAAGTGTTTGAGCTATCACTTGACGATAAACTTACGAATTGTCATAAATCGTTCCGCATATCAAACATGCGGCTCAATCATCACTAGGTGGTTGGCGGAAGGTGTAGAAACAAGGTATCTGTAGAGCCCCCACTTTGACTGAGGCGTGAACTAAGCAAAAGTCAAAGTATAGCCACTAGGTCAATCGAAGATTACAACCTGACGACTATGGTGACGCGAGGCGGTTCAAGGGGTCTGAACCAAGGACCTGTCGTCAGGAACATTTTAACGTCTGTCGACCATCGGGGAGGGTTGTTTAAAGTCCGTTAGACTATGTAAAAAATCTCGCCAGCCATATGAATGAGTCATACCTGAGGCATCTTCTTATTTTGAATGAGGTGCGATGTGAGGCTCGCCAGCCATCAAGTGGGGTTGCGTTATGAGGCTCGCCAGCCGTTTGAACGAGGTGAGCAATGAGGCTCGCCAACCATCATATGTGAGAATCTGCCTGTCTCTGTCCTCAGGCGAACTCTCGTTGGGTAAACATAATATTGAAAGGAATTTGCGAAACTTGATATACGGAAGACTCTGTTAGGATCGAATATTTCGGGGAATCTACTCGGTTGTGGCGAGCAAAATTCTGATAATAAAAAATGGGACCACAGATTGTATGTCTGAAATGTGGGTCCTGCTGAGATGATAACATCATTTGACGATTTTGAAGCCTATCAAGGCGCGCGTATATGGAAGACTCTGTCAGGATCGAATCGTTCCGAGGAATCTGCTCGGTTGTGGCGAGCAACATCCTGACGATAAAAGACAGGCCCACGGGTTGTATGTTCGAAAGGTGGTCCCGAGCATTGCTTGTTTCTTGTTTGTTTGTTTTGTTTTGATTTGAATTGATAAGTGACGAACGATTTTCGATTGAAGATTTTTTTGAATTGCATAGCTTTGAGATCGAGGTGGCATGCGTTAAGCCCCCAGCTTACCTCGAGGTGTTTGAATAAATGTTTTTGAGAAGTGACGAACGATCATCACTTAAAGTTTATTTGATCTGTGTACGAGATCGAGGTGGCAGGCGTCAAGCCCCCAGCTTACCTCGAGGTGTTGGCTATTTTGTTGCATAGGAATGCATTTGATTTGACCCTTATTCATATTTGAATACAGGTGGCACCGTCTCAGCACGTAGCGTGGTGGATGGTGGCCAACCGGTTCCGGGCTATGGCTATTGAGGCGCTCTTAGGTGGCCGGGATCGACATATATGAACCTCTCATTCCCTTTATTGTATCTTCTTGTATTTTGAAGTGAAATGATTGAAATGAGGCACTTCTTCACAGGGAGACCTGGAGCGAGAGTTGGATAAGTCCCGGGAGGAAACGGCTCGTATGTTGAGGGAGTTGGAGGCTAGGGATGCTGAGATCGCCGCTCTCGAGGGGACCGTAGCCATGCTGGATGGCGATGAGGATTATTCGTCTTTTGTTTTGTCGTTTGACTTGTACATTTTGACTTGTTTTGTACATTTTGACTTTGTCTCGGGCGAGAGCCCCCAGCTTTGGATTTTTGGATTTTGTTTTAGGCGAGAGCCCCAGTTTCATGTACATGCCTCTTTTGAGTGCCTTTGTTGTTGGTTTTTCTCTATTCCTGCAGGTTAGTGTAAAAAACAGGTTTGGTAGACGACGGTTTCTGCCGTCATGCTGCTGAAAATCACATAGAAATCACTACGAAATCACATAATTTACATGTAGCATGTTGGTATCCTAAACTGGCGCAAAATGGGCTACCCCCTAAACAAGAATTTTAAAGGAAATGTATAAGTGTTGAAATGACCAGACATATGTAAGTGTTTGAAATGAGCAGACATGTATAAGTGTTTGAAATGAGCAGACATGTGCAAGTGTTTGAATGAAAGAAAGAGGAGCGAAATAATTCCCCTAAAAAACGAAAATGAAAATGAATAAGTGTGCTCATTTGGCGGCCATATCCTCTTCCGTCTTGAAAAGCGAACCCGACAAGGATTAGGAAATCCTAGATGAATTTAGTTAAGAAACTGATGAGATTTTCCTTTATTATTCTTATCGAATTTCAAATTTAAACGCAGATGTCCTTCTATTTACATTTAAAATAATGACGGTTTATTCCTATGAAGGATTGCCTACGTATTCATGAAAATGAAATCAAACCGTGTGCGTAGTTCGAAAATGTAAAAGAATAATTATTGAAGCAAGAGCTTATAATGAACTTTAGAATTCAGTTTATTTGATGACATGAGGATATCCAAATGTCAAAATGCAAGAGCATGGCGACATTAATTTTAAATGGCCAGGGGCCGGTTTTATTTCGTGTCGCATGAGCGGCACGTAGGTTACGCGAGGCGTATTGTTTTTTTTTATCTGAGGATTTGAATGAGTTTTCCCCTCTTTACAGTAACAAGCTCGACGAATTATAAAAAACTAATACTATAGAAAAAAAATACTTTTGTGACCGTATAAGCTTAGTGTACATCCATCGAATTCTGAGATGCTAAACAAGGGTGTAAAAATGGAATGGAGTGGAAAGTTCTAATGGTGTTAGAAGACACTGGAGATCTATGTATCCCTCTCACTCACCTAAATGATTGAAAGGATCGTCCCAAAGGGCATGGAGACATGGTAATTGCGAATTGATTCGTTTGAAATATGTGAAAATATGACTACTTGAGATATTTTGTTTTGTTTGTAATTTTTGACTGGAGTGATTTCTTTGATATATTTGACATTATGAATTTTTATTGATTGACTGGATTTTTTTTGTCTTGTCTCGTAAATATTTGAGACTTTTGATTTGAAGTTGTTGGACTGTTTTTTTTTATTTGAAGTCTTTGGACTGTTTTTGATTTGAAGTCGTTGGATTGTTTTTTGATTTGAAGTCGTTTGACTGTTTTTGATTTGAAGTCATTGGACTGTTTTTGATTTGAACTCGTTGGACTGTTTGTTTTTGATAGTTTTAGGCTTGATTGCACTAAAAATTTGGTTTGACCCTCGGGTGAGCTAGTTTGCTAGCATCCATGGTAAGGGTATTGAATTGTTTGGCATAGTTTGCAATTTGTCTTTATCTGGTAGTCCAATGAAATATATGAATTGACGAATCAGGTAGAAAAATGGAGTCTCCAAACCTACAGGTCACCTTTTGACGGCGATCAAGGAATTTTCACACCACAAGATATGGAAAAAGTGGTAAATGCACGCCCTTGTTAAGGCTTATTCTAAGAGGGCGAGCGATCTACACTAAAGAGATACGACCTAAAGTATTTTGAGCCTATTCTAATAGTTAAGGGTAAGAAGTAGAACAAGTGGCTAATAAAAAGTACATGTGCTCTTTTTCTTTTCTGTTTTTGGCAACTCAATGAGGACTAGGATGATCCAATTTATTCACAAATGCAAATATAGTGAAGACAAATAGCCCCTTTCAGATGTCGTCCTCAATTCTTGTTCCTAGCACAATCAAGTATTTGAAAGACTTTATGTTCTGGTATCCCAGGTGGTTTGCATAAACAGGTCTCAAATCGTCCACAAAATTTTTCACAAGAGTGGCTTCATCTGGACGTTCAACAAGTTGTGTGCTAGTCTTCCTCAACCTACTTAGAAAGTCGGTGAAACCTTCTTTCTCATTTTGGATAAGAACCTTTAGACTACGCATATTGACTTGAATCTTAGCATTTTCTGCGTATTTCTTGGCGAACTCGATTGTGATAGACATATAATCTTTGAAGTCACGAATGTGATTCAAAGGGTTCTTATGCCTCTTAAACTTTGGGATGTCAGTCATGCTGAAGTTGATTGGCAACTGAGTACTTACAGCTTCATATTTGCGATTATTTTCCCTGTAGATGTCATCTCCCTTGAGGTACATTAGTTACTCCTCCAAGTATTGGAGTCGCTTTTCAGCTCCAGTAAGAACTGGTGGGTGATCGACTTCTGGTTCTCCCACGCTAGCATCATGAATGTCTGCAGGAGAAAGCATGGCTTCTACGACAACAGTTCGGCCTTCAATGGCATTGAGGCGAGCATAAGCTGAAAGTCCTAGACCTCTAATTAGACTCCTCTAATTAGTTCATTAAATTACATTATCTTAATGATTTAGGATCTAGTTATCATGCATGCAAATATAAAAGCATAAAAGAAAAGATAAGACAAAAACTTCCTTACATAGGGAATTTTCGATTCAATATGGGCACAATAAGAACTCCTTCTTATTGTTCTTGAGCATGTAATTAGTGGATGATCCTCTATAAAACAACCTCCAAAGTAGAAGGTCTCCTTCTTGTTGCACCCAAGAATCCACCCAAATAATCTAAACTTATTATTAACTAGATAATAAGTGAAGACAATATACTACTAATATTAGTATGTTACTACTCTAGTAATATGTAGATAATATTAGTTTTGCATGTAAGTTTAGAGAGATTTTTGAGTTAGAAAGAGAAGTAAGAAATAAGCATGAATAATGAAGTGAATGAAATTGAACAACTCTTGTTCAATTTAAAGCCAATATGGCCGGATGACAAGCTCCCAAAATGAGCTTTATTTTTCTTATTTTTTTATTCTCATGCAAATGACTTGAGTGTGGGTAAGAGAATGATAATGATCATGTGTCATAACATGTCATAATCACTTGGTGGAGTATGAAATTGGTAGAGTAAAATCACTAGTGATTTTGTCTACATAAAACCGGTGCATGTGAGTCCACAATAGACCATTTTGATTTTTGATATTTGTCCCACAAATACTTATAATCATATGTTTAATTATCTTGTATAATTAGATGTTAATTTGATCATATAACAATTATATGACACAAATTAATAAACAATATGTACTTAACTTTTAAGTGATATTTTACCATTATATCAATATATAATGGATCCCACAATGCCCAGTTAATTTATTTTAAAACTCCTTGTAAATATAATTAACTAATTACCTCTACCACAAAATATATGCATAACCTCAACTAATTTAATGAATTAACGATTAATCAGTAAATTTGATCTTATTTAATCGTATTAAAATAAGATGTAAAATTTATTCAGTCAGTTATCGTATAATTGACTAATAAACTTAAGTGGAATGAGTTCCTAACTCAATTTCCAAGAAATAACTCTCGTAACTAAACGTACATATCACATATATGTAATGCCCTAATTAAACTGTATCGTATACAAATAATTAGTATTCTATTTGGGTCTCATGCTATAGGTGTTACCTAAAGGGATCAGTTGATGACCGCCGTCATACGACAATAACGTCAAACTCTAGTCAGCCGAGCGTTACCGATTTACGTTAATCAACTGACGTGGAGTATCAAAATATACTAATCATGCCATGTATATTCCAAATTAGATTTATTATATAAATGCACTATTGTGGAGGACACTTACTCCAACAATCTCCCACTTGTCCGATACAAGTTGTGCATGTAGCAACACTATTGCGGAGGACTCCTACTCCAACAATATCTCCCACTCATTGCAAGGTGTCTTACAGGTCGCACTTGCAATTGAAATTATAAATAAAGTGGTTTTCTCGATCAGGGAGAGTTATTGTCTAACCGGAAAATCTACCAAAGATCTCTTTTGAGCGTGGCCACGCATTTCTAGTTACTACTACTCGAGTGGCCCGAAGAAGATGTCCATCGGCCTCCTTTCACGGCATGACCTAGGACAAAAACTAAAGTCAATCGGAAACTACACCGACTCAGGTAAATGGTCGCCAGTCTAAAGAATCGACTCATAGGAATAAAATAGAAATCCCTGCCACGACCAGGCTTGAACAATTTTGATAAGGGACTTTATTATGGTCACTGCCCGACAGAGTGTCTCAACAGTCTATCTATGTAAACGACCAGTCATCTCAACGACTCCATGGTGTTGAACCAACCATCGATCGACTTACAATCTAGTCACTTAGAGACGTCACCTCAAATGAGTGACTAGGGACAAAACACTGAGTTCATCATGTTCACTTGAATTGGGTTCAACTTTTCTTTCAACCAATTCGGATAAACAAAGTATTAAAATTTAGTCAAACTAATCAAATGAGTTTTTAATGAAACTCTAACAATGAATGCGATTATCAAATATTTCGAAAAATTGATACGCTATCAATAATTTCATATCTCATAATCTCTACCAATTCAGGTATATATTTCAATCCCCAAAATGACATGACTATCATGTTCAGCCTGTAAAGGCATGGCTACTGGATTAGCAATACTTGCATCTTTCCCATCGTTCTGATTGCTATTTCTCTTTGTCTACGTAATCTCATATTACATCAAGCTTTCTGAGTACGTGTCTAGGTTTGAATCTCGACTTTGGACTCTTGGCCTAAAGGTAGCTCCCACTGTTTTACCAGTATCATGGGATAGGATATACAACTATAGGAACTACTTCTAGTCCCTCCAATACTGTCGAATCCAAGCTACTTTCATATGCATCATCATATGATGCAATGTACTCTATTTCCGTTGTGTAATCCGCAATGATAAACTGCCTGAAATAAATCCAGCGGATACATGACATTTATATTTGAAAATGTCACTCCTACTTGGAACCTTTCCAATAGTCTTTTCTGCTTGGAACTCTTCCAACAGATAAATCTTCTATAAAACACAGCCAATTCGTGATTTCAAATCACTTTGATCAGTTTGGAAACTGAAGTTTGTGTAACCCCTTACACGCAACTCACTATAAACCCCTTACACATGGAACATTAGTCCTTCGCAAGTACTTAAGGATGTTCTTTATGGCTATCAAGTGACTCTCACTTGGATTTGATTTGCAAATGACTTGTCATACTCAAAGCATGCTAAATATCGCATTGAGTATACATCACACCGTATATAATTGATCCTGCAGCAAAAGCAAAAGGAATCAATTATCATGTGTTCAACTTCCTTGAACTAGTCAAAGATCTTATCAATATAAGAATTTTGACTCAACGCTAATATCTTTTTAGATTTATCTCCATAAATCCAGATATCTAAAAGATGTATTCTACTTCTCCAAAATCTTCCATCATCTAAAAAGATCAATATGTCTCTACATATAAGACTGATGAAAACCATATTACTCCCACTAAACTTCATGTATCAACATAATTCCTCGAGATATCGAGAAATATTTTACAACATGATTGTCACACTAATTCGAACTCTTTAGTGCTTATTTAAGACATTCTCTTAAGCTTGCAAAACTAACTTAGGATAATTAGGATCTACGAATCCACGGGTGGATATAAAATATTCTACCTCTTCTAGAATCGTATTCAAGAAGGTGGTTCTTGAGATCCAATTGTCATCATACTATAATGAAATGCTGTAATCGCTAAGTATATTCAAATGGATCGAAGAATTAAGGTTGGTGCAAAACTCTTTGTCTACCAATTTATCTTTGAAAACATTTAAATGTTCATCCATGCAAATTTCGATCTTAAAAATCAATTTACATTGAAGAGTTCGTACTTCTTCAAGTCTTGTATAAGTCACAGATTAGAATTCATCACTATTAAGGAGTGATAAAATTACACCTGACCTCTTAGGTTCCGAAGAAACAACTACTGAACAAGCAATGAGGAAAACCTTTTCTGGACCATATGCTCGGTTTGTGGCTCTTGAAAATTTTTATCCCACTCTGTCTTATCAAGAAATAATCGTATTTTTATTGAAAGACAGGATCACGAGTCACAAACGCTTTGTTCTCGTGGTCAATGTAGGATTATTGAGCATTTGTTTCATTCGGATAACTTACAAATTAGGTACGCTACCCACCCATATTGTATATGGAATGAAATCAGACTGTTTTAAATATGCTTTAATATGGTGGGAAAAGAAATAGCAGACAAAAAAAATTAAAATCCCAAGGTTAGTCAAATGGCTGAGTTTGACTTGACAAAGACAAAACCATATCGTATAAGGTTCTGTTTCTCTATTCAACAATACCTTATCTAATAATGCGTGTTAGAGAAGTTAACTTGTGAAACCATTTCACAATACTTTTGGTGAAAATCAAAGTCAATACTTAGATATTTCATTTACGATTTGGTCGTAAGTCCTTCATCTAATACTCTTGGTGGTTAGCTACTTCACATTGAAGCTCTTTGAACTTTTCAAAGATTTCTCTTAGCACCATTAAGTAGAATCAAATATAATATCTACTTAAATCGTCGGTAAATAAAGTGAAATAGCCATTACCATCTCTGGTTGTGTTTGTTATTGGACCACGCATATTTAATGTAATGAGGCCAATAACTCACTAGTTCGATTTCCTTTTCAACAAAAAGGGCACGAATCATCTTGCCTTGAATACAAGATTCGCACACACCATAAGATTCAAAATCAAATGTTTTAGATGTGCTACACAATCCAGAATTAAGATTAGATAAGGGTCACCAATTTTGAGCCTTTTTCAATCTATATGACAAGTAATTTCTAGTTTAGGTCAAGAATATAATTACCTTTGATTGATATGGGATAACCATTGACCAAGTATAGACATAAAAAGATACAACGCTTGTTCCATTCACAAAAGTGAAACACTTGTGTCGTACACTAAAGTGGATACTATATTCTTTATTTAGAGGTCAATAACTTTTATTAAAGTATACCTCTAAATCCAAAACTAGATTGATCACATTATAACTTTTATATGTCTCTATAGAAATAAAACTACAATAGTTATATTCCCCTTGTAGGTCGACATTTAATCATGGCTAGTCGTCGCACGAATTATTATATGCATTGAATACATCGATGAAAACCATAATGGGTATCTAATACCCAAAATTTGCATTTTAGCAAAATAATGTCGATCATATAGATATTATGGGTGAAAATAGTACACCCAATTTCTAACGCTTTAGAAAACTTGGGGCAAATCCTTTTCTAGTGTCTTACACTGTAAAATAAAATCATCAAAAGTTGGGTTCGACACCTTGCTTGGGTTTTGGCTTTAATATTCAAAATAGCCTTGCCTTTTTCCCTAGCCTTGTGCCAATATCGTGTCAACCTACTTTTGAACCTCGTCTTATTCTTAACATAAGAATAAAACATCTTTCTTAGAGCTCCCACTCACTTTCATAAATCTCTTTTTAGATAAGTGGATTAGAATTAAAATGAAGAGTACTCTTCATTTCATTCATGGTTTGACCTTCAAAAAGGATAAACCTTTCATAAAGTGACTACGGTATTTGGTTAAACATGATTTCAAATAAATCGAAACACCTTGTCGTCCCAACTAATTTGGCCTCTTTTGAGGTAAGCCTCGATAAGGAGCATTATGACGACATACCAAAAAAAATTATGAATATTTTCGTTGGAGCAAAAAGATTGATGCACCGTTGTAATAAGAAAACGTCACTAAAACAAAATCAAAACGTTTTTGACTAAGTGTGACTTATTCATACACTCTTCATAAGAGATATTTGAAATGATGAATATAAGGATCAAAAGAAAAATTCATTTTGTCATTAGCTACGGTGGTTTAAACGGAGATCGCAATCAAAATGCTACCGTATATGTAACAACCCGAAAAGTACCCAATTTTTCTAGTAAAAATATTTACTAACACTTTTCAGCAGACTTAAGTTTTTAAAATAGAATTTATTGTTTCGAGTCGTATTTTGAAATT
>JAIUZE010070213.1:0-65949 GCA_022085475.1 Heliosperma pusillum
CAATGCGGCACTAACATACTCGCTTTCGGCGGTGGAAAGAGCGACGGTGTTTTGTTTCTTTGAAGCCCATGAAATTAAACAAGGACCCAAGAAAGTTGCAATTCCGGACGTGCTCTTTCTATCAACGACGCTTCCGGCGTAATCCGCATCCGAGTACCCTCATTTCTCTTGAATTGATTAAGTTCCTCTTGCATCTCTATCACCCAATTTGCATCTTTAAGGGCTATGGTGATATTTGTCGGTTCGGTTTGTGAGAGGAACGCATGAAATGCAAAGAAATCATTGAGGGATTCTCTTGTCTTTCTTCCCGAGTTCAGGTCACTGGTTAAGTTTGAGAAGGGGTGAGATGATTGGTGCTTCCACTTTCTAGGTACGATTTGTGAGCTTGAGGCATTTTCGGGTTCTGATGTCACAGTGGGTTCCACAGTGACATCTGGTTCATTTTGTGAGTTTGAATGGGGGTTCGTTTCTGGTTATTCATTCAGTTCATGTGGTTCCCCATTCCCCCTGGATGTACTAGCCTCATTTTGGTCAGAAAGTGGATTCATTCCCCCTGAATTTTGACCCGTCTCACCTTTTAACAGTGGATTCAACTGTGAAATGGTCTCTTCCTCGTTATGTACTTCATCCATGTCATGTCGAATCATTCCAAGCTCAAAGTCCTCATCTTAATCATCCTCTTCCTGTTCATTAGAATGAAAAAGATTAGACTCATCAAAAATGACATGTACACTTTCTTCCATTTTCATAGTTCGTTTATTATTGTACACTTTATAAGCCTTGCTACGATCCGAATATCCAACAAAAACGGTCTCATCACTACGAGCATAAAGTTTACCCAAATTATCCTTTTCATTGTTGTGAACAAAGCATTTGCTTCCAAAGCATTTCAAATAGGATAAATTAGGCTTTCTTCCTTTAAGCAATTCGTAGGGAGTTTTATTAAGCATTTTTCGGATCATAACATGGTTATAGATATGGCATGATGTGTTGAAGGCTTCGGCCCAAAAATTCTTTGACACTTTACTACTCAAGAAAAGTAGCCAAACATAACGTGAAAAATCTTCAACAATCACACACAAAAAACGACTACCACCTCTACTTCTTATACGCATAGGACCACACAAATCAATATGAAGAAGTTCAAGAGGTTTTGAATTACTAACAAACTTTTTGGATTTAAAGGAGGATTGAACTTGTTTTCCTTTAGCACAATCTTCACACAATTTATTAAGGTCGAATTTCATGTTAGGAATGCCATTTACTAGATCGAGTTTTCTAAGGGTGTTCAATGTTCTAGCGTTTACATGTCCTAATCTTTTATGCCAAAGCCATGAGTCGTTCTTTAAAGCGCTCATACAAGATAATGTTTGACTTGGCAAGGCACAAAGATTAGTCAAGTAAACGTCTCTAACACGTTTTCCTTCCAAAATAACTTCCCTTGTATTTCCATCTAGTACACGACATTCACTAGCACAAAACTCAACAATATTACCATTATCGCACAATTGAAATATGCTAAGAAGATTATGCTTCAAACCTTTGACAAGCAACACTTTGTCGACACAATGTGACGATGACTTACCAACCTTCCCGATTGCAACAATTTCACCTTTCATATTATCGCCAAACGTCATGGTGCCACCTTTGTAGGCTTGTAGCGAGAGAAATTGGCTTTCACTTCCCGTCATATGACGAGAACATCTACTATCCAAGTACCAATTGTTGCGGCCTCTCACTAATGCCTATAAGAAATCAAACTTTTAGTTTAGGAACCCAAATAAATTTGGGCCCCTTTTTGTGAATCGCATCATTAATCAAGTCTTTTCGGATCCACATCTTTTTAACCACTTTGATGTTCTTATTAATGTCATTCCATCTCTTAGCACAACCATTAAACACATGACCGGTCTTGCCACAATAATTGCAAATTAAATACTCGGGAAGGCCAACGTACTTTCTTCTTCTAAAATCGGTTTTGCTTGGGTCTTGGTTTCGAACACAACAATGAACGTTGTTGTGCTTGAAACCGAGTCCAACTTTCTTTTCAGCATTTTTAGATTGACTTGTAAGAAAGTCTAAAACAGCTTGGCTTCCTTCCCATTTCTTGTAAAACTCTTTTGCAACCACTAACTCTTTATTTAAGTTTTCAACTTTAGCAAGAAGGTCAAGATTTAGATGTCCTACTTTGTCATAAGCAGCTTTAGCATGATTATTCTCATCAACCAACATTTCATAGACTTCTTCAAGACTCTTAACATGATTCTGACAAGAGGTGAGGTTCTTTAAGAGGGAGTCACGTTCATTGATTAAGTTATCAACTTGTCGGATTAATGACTCATTTTCAGTTTGAATAGCAGATGTCACAGTGGAACTCACAGTGACATTGGACAGATTAACCTCTTTAACAAGATTCGCATTTTCTTTCTTTAATCTCTTGACTTCCTTTTTAAGAGAAGGTATGATGTTACTCTGCTCTAATTCATCTAGACACTCTTTTAGACAAACATTTTCTTCAGCTATGTCCTCAATTTGAGTTTGCATAGCGTTAAGTTTTTCATTCTTTTCACGACATTTGTCAAGTAGATCATCGAGCATCAAACATACCTTTTCTTTGGAGAAGGATCTAACCTTTGTCTTGAGATTATTTACCTCATCATCGGAAGCATGTTCAGAATCATCGGAATGTGCCATGAGACATTTTGCGGACACTCTCTTTGAAGACTCGGGAACATCAAGTTTTAGACGAGTTGTCATGCAAACTTTGGCATCCAATTCTTCCTCGGAAGACTCTTCTTCCTCGGAATCAGACATACCCCAGATTGCAGACATGACTTTGTGTTTGTATTCTTTCTTTGCAAACTCACGTTTATCCTTGGATTTGAATTCATTCCATTTAGGACAATCTTTGATAAGATGACCTTTCTCACCACATTTGAAACAAACAACGGATGAAAATGATCTCTTCTTTTGAAAAGCTTTCTTTCTAAAATTGTTGAACTTCTTAGGATCATGACTATTGATCATATCCGCCATATTACGAGAGTAAATGGCTTGCTCATCGTCTCCATCATTTTCCTCATCACTTGAGGTTGATTTGAGTGCGAGACCTCTAGCTTTAGAGCATTCACCCGAACGCTTCATGAGAGTTAACTCATGAGCCATGAGTGAGCCCATTAGTTCATTGAGGGTCAATTTGGATAGATCTTTAGCCTCCTCTATAGCCGTCACCTTCGGTTGCCATTTATCACTTAGGCTACGAAGGATCTTTCGGACTATGTCCTCGGACTCAAAATTACGACCAAGACTTTTAAGTTCATTAACAATACTAGAAAAACGTGAAGAAAGACTATTAATTGACTCGTCACGCTCCATATTGAACATCTCATATTGTTGCATAAGAAGGTCAATACGATGCTTCTTAACTTGAGACGTTCCCTCATAAGCAAGGCTTAAGGTGTCCCAAATTTCTTTTGCCGAGGTACATCCGGAAATCCGGTTAATCTCTTGTTCACCGATGCCATATTGAAGAATGGACATGGCTTTAGAATTTTTCTCGACTTTACGATACTCAGCCTCGACATACTTATCCTCACTTTTTACGGAACTAGTGCCATCAGCATTAGTGACCGTTATAGCAAGGGGACCTTTTTGAATTATGATCCAACATTCATAATATGTGCTTTTGACATAGTGCTCCATACGATGTTTCCACCATGAGTAGCTATCCCCTTTGAATATGGGATACTTAGTATGTTTCCCGTCCATGACTATAGGATCAACTCTTTGGTAATTAACCAGTATCAAGAGCACAAGGCTCTGATACCAATTGAAGAGTCAAGGGCGAGATCACCTAAGAGGGGGAGGGGGTGAATTAGGTGTCTATTTAAAATTTTAAGCTTAATTAAAGCTTCTTTAAAAACTCTATGATCACTAAGACACTACTTAGAAGAAAGGAGAAGTTGACAACTTCGAATTAGAAAGTTAGAAGTATTCAACAACGATTCAGCCAGTAAATGTCACAGTGGAATCAACAGTGAAATCTGAGTGCAGCGGAAATATTAAAAACGAAATAGACAAAACTAAAGGATGTTTTTTTAAATTGGTTCGGTCACTACTCCGCGACCTACATCCAACGTTATCTTATTAAACATCTTTGACGTAAACTCATACAAACAAAGACCCCGAATAATAAAACAACTCCCCACCCTACTCCGGTTGCTATTTGCTCAATGCTACTCCGCACCAAGACTTATGCTCAAAGCTACTCCGCTAAGAGACTTCCCCAACTCTTTCGAGTTGCTATTGCTCAAGACTACTCCGCCAAGAGACTTCCCCAACTCGTTCGAGTTGCTAGTTGCTCAAGATAACTCTATCTTAAGACTTGTTCTACTCGTTTGTTACAAGACTTGTGTTTCTCAAAATGTTCACAAAATGAACGGTGGAGAAAACGATTAAGTACTAACACGAGATCATCGAACAAAATACATGCTTTGTTGCAACGAACTAGCTCTTTGTAAAAGACTTAAGAAAAATATTTTGCAAAACAATTAAGTATGAAATGTTAAATGATTTTTGCAAAGATAAGTTACTCAATAAAACTCAAAGTCTTTTAAGCTTGAAAATATTTTGTTGTTGCACACTTGTTCAAATGAAATGAGTGTAGTATTTATAGTGTAAGATAGAGTGTACCTTACAATAAAAATAATATAAAAGTTGAAGCTTGAACAACAATTAAAGTGCCAACCAAGAGGCAGCCAAAACCATGGCTTCTTATGCAAGAAAGATAAATTCTTGCATAAGTAACCAAGTTTACTTAGGACTCTAATTTTTCAGCCAAATCTTTAGACAAAAATAGGTTAGGTTTTCTTACAAGAAAGACTATAAATGGTGATGTTTATGGGGACCATAAACATTACCAATTATAGTAAAAGTAAGCAACCATATTTAGCATGTGTCTTCTTTTCCAAGACAACAAAAACTTCCTTTCAATTATAAGGATCAAACCAGAAATTTCAGCAAGGCAAAACTGTTGATCAAAGATTTTGAAAGCAATTTTCAAGAGTTAAGTAATTTCGAAATACTTAAGAGCCAAAAACCACAGTGACATGTCACTGTCAGTTTTGAAGTACTTAGCATGAATCGAGTTTAATGATTTCTTATACAACACTATGACTATAACAATGACGATCTTCATCTCTTGATCTTCTTGTGCAACCTTGAACGATTAGTTAAGCTTCCATAGCTATAAGATTAAAACTTAAGAGGTACACATTATATTAACAATAAGATTAATTTGTCTTAAGGCATCATCAACCAATCTAATCTAGAAATGGTCTCAACAGTTATGACCTCTATAACTATGTTGATGGGTCACTTACATGTTCGTCTTGCACCATTGCTCACGAGAAGGACAAAGACACTCAAGTTCCAAGACAAACTACTGTTCGATGCCTTGGCCGGCACACTCGACAAATCCGTCGCCTCCCTCCTAACCCGGACGACAACCTCCCGTGACCTATGGGACACACTAGCCACTACCTATGCTCTTCCATCCCGAGGGCACATCAAACAACTTCGATTTAAACTAAAGAACACAACCAAAGGCTCATCTACCATTACCACTTACCTAAACTCCATTAAAACCACCATTGATGAGCTTACTCTTCTTGGCCATACCATATCCCCTGAAGATTTTACTGACCGCATCATTGACGTCCTTGATGACCCTCGGTACCAACCGGTCATCGATGCTGTCAACGCTCGTGACTCACCCATTTCCTTTGTCGAATTTCACGAAAAATTAATCAACAAAGAGCTTACCCTCCGCATCCATGACCAAGCAACCCCAACCACCTTCCCTGCCACCGTGAATGCCACTGCCCGACACTACTCCAAACCAAAACCCACCACCTACAATCAATCCTACTCGCCTGCTTCCACTACCAATGCATCCAATGTTGTACCACCCAATCAAAACCCCAGGAACCCGTACCGTGGCCGCTGCCACTGGTGCAACATCCAAGGCCACACCCTTGCCTATTGTCCTGACTTCAAAACCCAGCACCCTCACATTCCTGTTCCCCGCCACAGCAAACCCCAAGTTAACACCGCTACCCTTCCCTCCTCCACTAAACCGTGGATTGTTGACAGTGGTGCATCCCATCATGTTACTAGTGATCTCTCGAATCTTTCGCTCCACTATCCCTATGACGGCACTGATGAAATCATCATTGGTGACGGGTCCGGTCATTCTATAACTCACACCGGTTCTACTCTCCTTCCCTCCTCATCTCGTTCTTTCACCTTATCTAATATATTATGTGTTCCGTCTATGCAAAAGCATGTTCTTTCTGTGTCTCAATTTTGTGCTCAAATGTGCAAATTGTTTTCTCATCTTCTGCCTTTTATGTGAAGGATCCCCACACCGAGACCATTCTCCATCAAGGTCATGCTAAAGACGGAGTCTACTATTGGTGTTCCCCTCCTTCGCCCACCATGCTATCCACCACAAAAATCAGTGACCTTCATCACCGTGTTGGTCATCCCTCCTTGTCAGTTTTACGTCAATTAGCATCGTTCTTTACTTCATCCTTTGATTACAATTTGCACTGTAACTCAAGCCTATGCAATAAAAGTACCAAGCTTCCTTTTACAATGTCTTCTCTTACTAGTTCCGTCCCTCTTTAGGTTGTTTTTAGTGATGTTTGGACATCTCCACTCTACTCGTTTGACAATTTCAAATACTACATCGTCTTTATTGATCACTTTACCAAGTTTATCTGGTTGTACCCTATGAAATGCAAATCCAAATCTCTCTCTATTTTTACTCGTTTTCATTGTCTTGCCGAAAAACAATTCTCCACCACATTCCGCACACTATACTCTGACAACGGTGGTGAGTTCATCAAACTCGCCCCCTACCTTGCCCAACACGGCATTACCCACCTCACATCCCCACCTCACACCCCGGAGCACAATGGCTATGCCGAGCGTCGTCATCGTCACATCGTCGACACCGGCCTTGCCCTCCTATCGCACTCCTCCATGCCCCTCAAATAATGGACTTACGCATTCACTACCGCGACCTACCTTATAAACCGTCTACCCACTCCTACACTATCCAACACCTCACCCTATCATTGTGGGAAATCGGTATTACCACAATACAATTATTATAGGATTATAACGAAAAGTAATAACTTGATTATACTAGTCATAAACGAAAACAAGAATAAGAGTATAGATTTAGAAATCAACCTCCGGTCCTAGCAATTGGCGTAAAGAACAGAGATATCAAAGTATATATCCTCCTAATCGTTGCACCCAAGATGCTCCGAGAAATACCCTTTTCTTTTGCTAGAAAGTAAACCTCTTACACGATCTCACTGTTGAGAAGAAGGTTTTGTGTTTTGTCAAAAGTTACTGGTAACTTTTGTTTCTGTGTGAATGATGGAGGCAGTAGTGAGGAATTAGGTTAGAAAAAGCAAAATCTCAATTTTTTTTTCTTTTTTTTTTCTCACGGCACATGGTAGGTTTATATGAGGAGATTTTTGTCTCCTCAAAATAACTACCCATTAACTAAAAACCGAGTGTATCTGGATACATTCGTTTTTTGTTCATTTTAGCTTCCAATATAATGTAATATATTATAATCGTCGTTTTTACATGGACCGACATTATAATACATCATTAATTATAAATATCCGTATATTTATAACTTGCCAATTAATTATAACGATTTAGGTTTAATTAGCTTACATTATATACAACAATTAAATATAACCTTTTATATTTAATTTACGAATTACAGTTAATTCGTCTCAGCTAACTTTATTTAATCATTATTAAATAATCGTCTCATCATCACATTGACTAACCTTTTAGTCAAATACACTGACTAACCTTTTAGTCATATAATAGGGCATCAATATGATTATTTTCTCAAATAATCACATCTCTCAAACACATCCTATAGGTGTGACTTTTAGGGACCAGTTGATCACCGCCATCTGTATGACAATAACGTCAAACTTATCTAGCAAGCCAACCGTTATTGATAAACGTTAATCAACTGATTATTATACAAAGTATACCCTGTGAACCTACAGAGATTTATTTATGTTATTGCAATAACTGTGGAGGACACTAGCTCCAACATTAACATCATCTTAGATCTAAACATCACCATGAGTAAGTAGTCGTTTTTCTAGGGTGTAGGGTAGCCATGTAGGTTGATTAAAAGATGATAATTGGATAAAAGAAATTGTTCTTTTAAAACATTGTGTCTATGCATGTTTGGACTATAACGATAGTTAACGATTCCTAATCAAAATCATTGACTATAATGGAATTCTTTTCCAAAGTTGAAATACGTGAATAGAATAGACAAAGCATGACATGGTTGATTAGACCTAGTAAATTGCCTAAAAGCCTGCTAGACCATCTGATCTATGATTGTAATTAACACATCATTCTTACGAACTCACAATGAAATATTTGCATGTTCTAAATCCAATTTCATCAATATGTTAATCTACATGTGTGAACCTACTTCCTTAGATTCTTTTTATCATTGTTAACTCATCACCTGCTTTATTGTTTTCTTTTTTATTTGCTTTTATTTTGTTTTCATTTATGCTTTTTATTAGTTTGGAAATCAAAACTCCAAAACCCAGATACTCGTTAGATAAGACCCAATTGCAAGACATTTCACATTCTATAGGAAACACCATCTCCCTGAGGATCGACCCATACTTCCCTAATTACATTAATTTGTTATTAGCCTAGTCTGGGTAATTATCTTTGACCAGGGCTTGCGACAGGCCCGATCAAATTTTGGCGCCGTTGCCGGGGAGCACGGTTTAGTTTTCCTTTTTCTTGTGATTTTTATTGCAATTAGTTTTATCTACTCTTTAGGAACCCAAATTCCTTCAGACCTCTCTTGATTTTTCATCTTAGCTTTTCAATCTTATGCCCAGATCTTCTAGATTAGGGACCCCTATCTCTTTAGAACCCGATCTAGAAAGGACTCTGCGTACGAGACAAAAGCTATTCAACGAAATCTCAAAAGCTTCTGATACTTCAAGTTTAGACCGTATTCGTGAGAATTACTCGGATATTTTATATAATCTTGAAGGAGAAGAAGATCCATTCTCATCTCCATTCTCAAAAACCAATCAACCTTCAAACAACACTCCATCTTCATCTTCACAAAAGAAAATGGTTCGACTTTCAGACCATTCCAAACCAACTGCAGATACACTTCCAACGGGTATTGCTACGCTCCAAATCACATTCATCAGTTTAATAGAAAGAAGTCAATTTGGTGGCAATACCACAGAAGATCCCAACCCTCATATTCAAAACTTATGCGACTATTGCTCCACAGTTAGATAAACTGGAGTATCCCAAGAGCATATTAGGGAAATGCTCTTTCCCTTCTCTTTAACAGGAAAGGCTAAACTTTGGATCAATAGCCTTGACCGAGTTGCCTTAGGAATAGCCGACTGGGATATTCTAGCTCTTGCTTTCTATCAAAAGTAATTTCCACCAGAACCAACCGCACTCTTACGGAGTCAAATCACTGGATTCCGTCAGAGAGGCGATGAAAGCCTTTATGAGGCATGGTAAAGGTACAAAGAATTACAAAGAGAATGCCCTCATCATGGCCTTGATTCATGGTTCTTAGCTATCACCTTCTACAACGGTTGTTGTGGCGAATCGCGTCGTATCCTCGAATCCTCTAACAATGGTCGTTTCGATCAGATCGATGTAGAAATAGCTAGTGCAACTATCGAGTCAATGGCAATTCACGACTCTCAGTATAGCAACTCACGTGCTATGCCGCTCAAAACAAAGCAGGAAGATTCAAGCAAAGTAGCACTCCTAGAAGCCCAATTAGCCCTTCTGCAGCAACAAGTAGGAAGCTCTTCCCAATCCAAGCAACATGTTAACGTCACTAACCACGTAGTGGTATGTGAGACATGTGGGGTTGGAGGACACAGTTTTCAAGAATGTAGGCGTTCGCTAGAGCAAGTCAATGCCTACCAAGCATACAGGCAAGGCAATGCTTTCTCAAACTTCTATAATGAGAACACAAAGAACCATCCTCTTTTGTCCTACAAAAGCACCAACATTCAAATTCCCCACCATCAGATTCAACAACCATTCATACCACATCAACAGAAGCCCTATAATCCACCTGGTTTTCAAAACCAGAGACCTCCATTTCAACCTAACTTCAATCAACCTTACCAACACCAACACCAACACCAACCTCAACACCAACCACCTCAAAATCAAAGCCAACCCAATTACTCAAGCTTGAGCAAAATTGAATCCATGCTTCTCCAAGTTGTTCAAAAACAAGATTCAATGTTTGCTCAACTTCAAAAGAGTGATTAAGTTCAAAATGCTGCCATCAAGATGCTTGAAACTCAAATGGCCCAATTGGCTGCCTCTAATACCCAAAGGAAACAAGGCCAACTCCCACCTCATGGTGAGCAACCGAGGGACGACCGCTAATGCTATCACCCTTAGGAGTGGTACCACTTATAAGAAACCTCAGCAACCCAAGGAAACAATAGTTGAGCCAACACCAGTAGAGAGCCAAAAAGATTCCCAACCATCCACCGCTAAGGAAGCAGAAAACAAAGAAAAGAAGGATGAACCTATGAAGGAACCCATCAAAATCCAAGTTCCATTTCCCCAACGCTTGAGGAGAAATCATAAGGAAACCCAGTTTAGCAAATTCATGGAGGTGGTCAAAAACCTCCAGGTAACGGTTCCCTTCACTGAATTGATCACTCAAATCCCTTCTTACACAAAATTCATGAAGGATATCTTAACTAAGAAGAGGACTTTAGATGATGTTAAAATCATAGCATTCACAACTGAGTGCAGTGCTTTGTTGCAAAATAAGTCCCCTCCTAAGTTAAAGGATCCCGGTAGTTTCTCTATACCTTGCACTATAGGCACCTACACAATCGATAAATCTCTATGCGATCTAGGTGCCAGTGTAAGCGTCATGCCCTATTCCATATGTGAAAAGTTGAATATGGAAATTCTCAAATGCACCAGTGTCACTCTGCAAATGGCAGACCGTTCTTTAAAACAACCTATGGGAGTTTTAGAAGATGTGCCTGTCAAAGTAGGAAAGTTTTTCATTCTCGTCAATTTCATCGTGCTAGATATGGCTGAAGATTCTCAAAACCCTATTATTTTAGGAAGGCCATTTTTACACACTGCCGGAGCAGTAATCGATGTTAAGAATGGAAAAATGACACTAGAAGTAGGTGATGATAAAGTCACCTATAACTTGAACAGTGCAATGAAAAGCCCCATGCTAGAGGAGTCTTGCTGTTTTATTGATATTGTCGACTCCATTATTGATGAATATCTGTATCCATCAATATTCGAGGATCCTTTAGAGGCAATCTTGTTGTTGGAGGATATCTCTGAGAATGACAATTTCGAGATCAGTGAGCTGGAAAAGGACCTGACCGGAGAAGAGAACCGTCAGAAGAAATTAAAGAGTTCATAAGTTTCATTGATACTCCTGCCAAGGCGGAAGTACAAAAACCTGAACTAAAACCTCTTCCCTCGAATCTAAAATATGCTTTTTTAAAATAAATCTGAGTATTGCCCTGTCATAGTGAGTGCTCTCCAAGATGAAAATCAGTTAACCTCACTGAAACAAGACCCAAAGGGGCTGATTTCGTGCCAAGAAAGACTCCCGAACAGCCACCACTCGAGCATTACTCAAGTGACTCTAAAACTAACCTAAATGACACCTAAACCCGGGCTAGGGATAGGACGGTCCCGGAAACCGCTTTGCACAACCAAGTGCAACCAAGACTCAACGAAACAACAACGAATTAAACTCGACACAAGTAGTTGTTCTTCTCATTTGAGGGGCTGTTTTGGAGGCTTTATTTTGTGGGTTTAATACAATGGGAGGTAGATGGATATGACTTAGACTAGATCACACAGCAGGTCTAAGCCTCAAGGTAGTTTTGCCCAAGCACACAAGCATAGGACTCAACCCCGCTCCAATGGCTCGAATCCCTTGGAGGTTCTCTCGCACTAAGCAAAGATGATAAATGCCCAAGCACAAAGCAAAGGACACAAGGGTTTCAAAAACCTGACTTTTTTCATTTCATAAACTGAATATTACAAAGGGGTTTGAGCTCCTTATATAGATGCTCATATTACATCTTGGCCCTTAAACAAAAACAAGATCCTAAGGCTACAAATTAGAGTACAAAAGGACAATGTAATAAAAGCAATACAAAAGAGAGGACAACAAAAACTAGCATACAACAGTCCAATGGACTGTCACAAACCGAGACAGCCATTTTCGCCTAGACAAGGACTGCCATGTCCTTGTCAAGGCTGCCATGTCCTTGTCTTGGGCTTAACAAGTCCTTGTCATGGCTTGTCAAGGTCTTCTTGTGACCTAGCCAAGGTAGCTGGCATGTCTTTGTCGTGGCCAAGAATAGGTGCAACTGTAACATTGAAAGAAAGAGCAACAATTCAAAACAGGACCACTAGAGGTCACTTTCAATGTTCAGAAATTGTTTGTTGCATTCATCAGTCCAAAGTCTTCTTATTTTGAAACCAAGCTTGTCATTCCTCCTTTCCATTACTTAGGAATTTTTTAGGATCAATAGCCATTTGTGGACGTCCCATTTAAGCCAATTAAAATGGATAGGAAGGCCCTTGATGCACACAAATGCAAAACAGACAATTGCACAACATTCTAAATTCTGGCCTGACTTGCAGCTTGAATATCTCATGACTTAGGATGAATTAGAATGACCATGATAGCTCATATTAAAGCTAGAGATGTTAGCTTTCATGTCAAAAAATAATCAACCCCAAATGATGTCTTGAATTCGAGATACAGAGGTTTGAGTACAAGCAGGTCACTTGCATTTTGTTCAGCAGCATTCCAGAATACAGGGGCATATTGCAGATGCTCTCATTTTCTGCACAGATAGAATTAGGAGACCCATGAGTAGCCAAATTGAAGATATATGAGTTACCTCCCTTCTCCATTTATAATCATCCAAAAATAGTTTCTGGAACTTCAGTTATAAGCCTTTGAGTAAGTACAGGTCAAGAGTGAATCCTCATCAGACTTCCTGTGCACCAGCATGAACTTTGAAAATTCATATCTCCCAGCTCAGATGGAATAAAAATGCTCATGATGATTCAAAGTAAAGCTACTGAAGTTAGATTTCATAGCCAAAAGGAATCAACCAAAAATATCCAGCCAATGTTGAGTTATTCAGCCTTGAGTGTCGACAGGTCATTTCTGAAAAGCTGAGGAGCATCCATGCATGACAGTCTTTGAAGCCCTCGTGTGAACAATCTACTCAATGAATATTGTTGATTCCAACTCCATATGAAAGAGGACTCTTTCAAGAACCCAACCATATAAAGAACTCAAATTTTCACCATGTAATCCTCAAGATATGAGCTATTGAAGTTGACCCAATTTTGCAAAGATTTTCAAAACCATTTGAATTTATTTCGCTGCAATAAGCCTAGACTTCTGCATGCATAGAATCAATTTAGAAGAAGGCCAAAAATCTTGTGTTCAAGTTTAACGCCGTCTTAATCCCAACATGCAGGAAGTAGTTAAAACTAAAGTTATGAAATTGCTAGATGCTGGCATAATCTATGCAATCTCTGACTCTAAATGGGTTAGCCATGTTCAAGTTGTTCCCAAGAAAGGAGGTACAACAGTAGTCAAAAATGAGAAGAATGAGCTCATCCCCACAAGGATTGTGACGGGATGGCGTATGTGTATTGACTACAGAAAGCTGAATCAATCAACTAGGAGAGATCACTATCCTCTACCCTTCATTGACCAAATGCTAGAGAGGTTAGCTTGTCACAAGTATTTCTGTTATCTAGATGGTTACTCAGGATTTCTCCAAATCCCTATCCACCCTAAGGACCAAGGAAAACCACTTTCACCTGTCCCTATGGTACTTTCGCTTATCGCAGAATGCCATTTGGCTTGTGTAATGCACCTGCCACTTTCCAGCGTTGCATGACCAGTATCTTCTCAGATTTTGTTGAATCTATCATGGAAGTATTTATGGACGACTTTAGCGTCTATGGCATTTCCTTTGATCATTGTTTGACAAATCTATCCAGAGTTCTAAAACGCTGTGAAGAAGTCGACCTTGTTCTCAACTGGGAAAAGTGTCACTTCATGGTGAACGAAGGTGTAGTTTTAGGTCACATCGTTTCAGAAAGAGGTATAGAAGTGGATCGAGCTAAGATCCAAGTTATTGAACAGCTGCCACCCCCTGCTAATGTAAAAGGAATCAGGAGTTTCCTTGGCCACGCCGGTTTCTACCGACGATTTATAAAAGATTTTTCAAAGATAGCCAAGCCCCTGACTGAGCTCCTTTTCAAGGATGCACCTTTCAATTTCACAAAGGAATGCCTTGAGGCATTCAACAAAATCAAACGTGCTTTGATCACCGCACCTATAATCCAGTCGCCTGATTGGAATCTGCCCTTTGAACTGATGTGCGATGCGAGTGATTATGCCGTAGGAGTTGTTTTAGGGCAAAGAAAGGAAACGTTTCTTCATGCGATTTACTATGCTAGTAAAACCCTAGATCCTGCCCAAATCAACTATGCCACCACTGAGAAAGAACTTCTCGCCATTGTCTATGCCTTAGACAAATTTTGCTCGTACCTAATAGGATCAAAAGTTATTGTCTACACTGACCATGCTGCCTTGAAATATCTGCTTTCAAGGAAAGAGGCAAAACCTAGACTTATCCGATGGATCTTACTCCTTCAAGAGTTTGATTTAGAGATCCGGGATAAGAAAGGAGCAGAGAATGTAGTCGCTGACCACCTCTCAAGGATAAGAGTAACTGAAATAGGATTACCAACGCCAATTAATGATTCGTTCGCTGATGATTCATTAATGGCAATTGCGGACTCTTCTCCTTAATATGCTGATATTGCCAACTTTCTTGTCAGTCGCCAACTACCCTCCGACCTTTCTTATAACCAAAGAAAGAGATTTTTGCATGATGCAATATTCTTTTTTTGGGCTGACCCCTATCTTTTCAAGCAGTGCTCAGATGGTCTGTATAGACGTTGTATCCCCAGTGTGTAACAACCCGAAAAGTACCCGATTTTTCTAGTAAAAATATTTACTAACACTTTTCAGTAGAACTTAAGTTTTAAAATAGAAATTTTCGTTCGGAGTCGTATTTTGAAATTCCGCGTTCGTATTTGGAATTTTTGAGGAATTTCATGAAAAGACCGTTTTTAGTCATCTTTGACTTTTCTTGACTTTTAAGTCGTCTTTGACTTTTCTTGACTTTTTGAAAGTCGTCATTGACTTTTCTTGACTTTTAAGGCGTTCTAAACTTTTCTTGACTTTTAAGTCATCTTCGACTTTTCTCGACTTTTCAGTCAACTTTGACTTCCGTTGACTTTTTCCCGACTCGTCTCATAAGTTTGAAGACCGAAATTTTATTAAAAAATAATATTTTTGATTTATTTTTATTTAGATTTATTATGATTTATCATAATTTAATATAATTATTTTGAATTTATTTGGAATTTAAAGAATAACTTATACGGTTTTTAATCGAAAGTCATTTAACTATTCCCGACGCATCGAAAAGCGCGCAACAAAATTTAAACTCGACTTTGGCATGAGTCACACGCCCATGTCATCGTTTTCCACTCACAACTAGATATTTTATTTGTTTTGATTAAACAAATCATAATATCTAGATATTTTTTTAACTTTATCGATCCGTTAACAAAAATTACGCAAATCGATAAATCAGACCCGATTGCTCATCAAGCCACACGGCTCCCTCTCCTCTTTTTGTCCTTGATATTTTCTTTCTTTTCATTATAATAACATAATATCTTGATATTTGTTGTAATTAACTTTATCGTTAATTATATTTAATCGTTTACCGTAAAATAATTATTAAACGCGAGTCAATTACGGAACAACAATTCCAAAACTCGACATCCACTTTGGCCTATATGTACACGGCTCAACACACCACACTTGACTCACAAACAACTTTTCATTTTACAACAAATCAAATAAAGATCAAAATATCACTTTCTTTGATCGTTCTTCGTGTTCTTCGTCGTTCATCAATTGTTCTTCATCGTTCTTGAGCAAAACCTTCATAAAATCTTCGTTTCTTAATTAAATCTATCCTAATTTATATTTCTAGACTATCCTCTTCGCTCCTCATCTTCACGTACGGTTATATTTCAATTCCGTCAAGATCATTTTCAACACTTTAATTATGGAAAATTTTTTCCCCCCTGTATTTAAGTTCTAATAATGTTTTCTTGTCATTTCTTATAGGGGAAGAGTTTGAAGACGGCTTTGGTGACTCGTATATTTTAGGAGAAGATTAGAAGACGGGTTTCTTAGTTCTTAGTTCTTATTATTTTGGTGCTACTTGATTTTAGCTAGCTAAGGTAACGATTCCGAGTTACTCGACGGATAAATGTTACATAGCTTTGGTTTTCTTTAGTTTTTGGTTCATCTTTGTTTTTGGTTCATGTTTTTATGATTTGTGGATTTTTAGTAGTAATATGATAAGGAGTTGTTTTTATCATGTTGGATGAATTTTGATGATTTTTATTAAGTTATGATTTTTATGTTGTCTAGGAAATTTTAATATGTTTAGTGTTCTTGGATATATTTTGTATGATTTATTTAAAACCATGATTTTGTATGATTGATGATTATTTTGGTTGTTAAAAATGGATGTTGTTAATTAAAAACATGTTAGAATTTATTTGGAATTGGGGTGGTTGAGCCATGTAGTTGGCCGTGAGTGGGGGTGGCTGAACCGGCCGGTTCAGGATGGTCAGACCGGTTCAGGCCGGTCCAGCCGGTCTGGGTTGGTCAAGGGTGGGTCCGGGTTTTGGTCTTTGGGTTGTGTCGATGTTTGATTGTTATGTGGTTGTTTTGACGGGTTTTAATTAAGTTAAGCATGCGGGAAATAATTAAGAAACGGTTTTTGTAAAAAATATAAAATCTGCCAAAACAGCCCATTTAGGCCCGTGGGGCCCAGTTCAGGCCCATGTGGGGTCCGGCCCAACTCAGCCCGTGGGTCCCACTTTGGGACTTGTGACGGTTTTTGAGTTATCGTCATTTTTATCGCGTTTTGTAATCATTAGCAAGTGAGAAATATTAATAAGTAAAATATTTAATTTAAAAGTTTTTCATAAAATTATTATTTCTCCCATGTTAGAAATTATAAGACGAGACCGTAGTTTAATTTAATATCCTTTAAGTCAAACGGGGTTTTGGGTATAATATAATCTAATTCACATGTTAGAAGTTTTAATAGAATAACATGTAATGAATATGTTGATTTTATGTCTATGTGATAAAGACTCTGTTTCTAGCCGGTTTGATCCAACGGGTTTGGTCAAACTAATATCTAGTCAGCCCCGATTTGACTGATGACCCGTCGCGGGACTAGGGTCGGGGATTTGTCTTCAAGTAAGGTTTTATTTAATTATTGAATTAGCCTTAGTAGATATGAGGCGATATGATATTTGATTATGATTTATATGCAAATTAGTCACATGATAGGATGTTGTTCCCGTGACTGTTTTATTATATGGTTGGTGTCGTGTTGACTAAGTACCCCTAGAGAATTATGAGGATATGGCGTCTTGACCATTCTAATTCTAAATGAGTAGCTTGGACCATGACATTGATAGGCACGTACTATCTTTAACGAGTATATGTTCGCCACTGATAGCGTTTGTGTCCCGGGCCTGGGGGGCTTATCCCCAAGTCGGGGCATGGCATCCTAAGAGTTCCGCTTTGGGAAGGGAGCCAGCTTAAGTACTAGCCATCTCTGCTTAGGGGGCCGCCTAGCAGAGTTTCTTGTGTACGGTTATGTCATGAGACGGGGAATGGAATAGCTGTTGTCGCTAGGTCTGATCAGTCTAGGACTAGGATGTTTTCCTACCTTGTGGTATAGCCTCGAGTTACAGATGACTATTGGCCGCCCTAGGAACTTAGGCCTGTTTATAGAAGTATTGGTCTTTCATGTTTGTATGATTCTATGAGTTCTAGAAGGTGAGATGCAAGCCGGATTGAGATTGATAGAGTTGGATTAACGGTGGTAACTGATTCACATGGATTACGTGTTGATTAGGGTTTGAGTGTATCATGGCCATGTTTCTGAGAGGAACCTCTGAGCTAGCATACCAGCTTCCCTACCTCGAGTTATAGTTTATTATCGGTTTCACATGATAGCTTTCACATGCTAGGTTAGTTGTTAGTTATCTGTTTCATAACATGAAAAGCATATCATATATGTTAAAGTTTTGTATTATTCATATACATTGCTTTTATGTTATTCATGTTTCATTAAACTTGACATTTCGTGGCTGGGAGGACTCGGAGTTACTCCCCACTGACTGTGGCTTCCGTGTTTATATTTAGTGCGGTCGAACAGGTGGTGAATGCATACTTGGGGTACATTGACGAGCTAGCGAGCGAAGTATTTACCTTGGACCTATATTCGGTTCATAGTTTGTATATTAGTATACACTCTTTTTATTTCCGTATTTATACGGGAGATATGTCTCCCGTCTTGTATATTTCTTTTGTAGAATATTATTTCCGTATTGTAATGACCCTTTTTTATTTATGACACCCTTTGTTATGTATTTAAATATTTTTTTTCTTTCCGCAAATTTGAGGGTGTCACATAGACAAACTCGGGGAAGACGCCCTTAGGCAACTATATACTCACTAGGGCTTGCATCGCTCACCGTTAGCGGCATATACTTGATAAGATAGAGACTCGACATATAAACCACGCGAAGTCAACCAACGGTCAAAATTAATAAACATATAAACATCCATCCGAACATGAATACGGTAAAATAATCTCTCACGGTTAAAGACACACACTAGCACCATGTACATAGCAAGTATGATCAATACGCATCCACGGGATAAACATTTCCCTGAACTCATACACGATTAACATTTCGTATATATAGACTCAATTCCTCCCGGTAGGACAACGATAATATTCTGATCCTAGTCTAAACCTAGCCAGACTCTCGGAATAAACATGTTCCGATTCGACATGCGATACACATTTCGCATCCAAGACTCGTACAAACACAGAAGCCGAGTACCCCAAATTCGGTCAACCTTCACGAAAGAGGCGGAAAGAGTATAAGCATCATAAACAAGAGGTACACTACATTCAATAACACCACCTTGCAAAGATACGACATTTAACGGCCGCGTCGATCAACGCATAGCGTTCGCCTCCCAACAACGTCGTCATATCTCCACTAAAACATGCATACAAACATTTGAGATACATCTCCTTGTTCTGACATTCCAGTCTAACGAGCGAGGAGGTATAGCCGGGGAATGAGAGTTCCTAGCACTTAAGAATTAGTGCTCAAATCGAAACATATGTAAAACCGACTCAAAGAGGGACATACCAAAAATCGTCACAAAACATGTGATATAAGCGAATGGGATATCATATATTCAAAACGTGAATATTTAATGCTATTACGTAAATTTATACGATAAACGAACCATACAAACTATTCTAAATGAATGTATAAGAAAAGAAGTGGAAGAAAAGTCAGGGGGTGCCAACCGGCCAAAGGACCGGCCGCTGGCTACCCGGCTGGCACTTCAGCAACAAACGAAAAACAATAAAAATACAGGGAGTCCCAGCCGGTTAGGGGGACCGGCAGCCGGTTAGGGGGACCGGCAGCCGGTCGGCCGGCTGGGAAATACACCACCAAAATTCTCAAAAATCTCAGCCGTGTGTCCAGCCGGTCGGCCGGCTGGGACCACATTCACACGAAAATCACCATACTTCACTATTAATCTTCAACAATCATCAATAACTATCATCAACTATCAACAATCATCAATAATCCTTAATCAAACACAAATTCCATAGCTACACAATCAATTCCAACACAAATCCTAACATCACACTATATTAAGTATCTAATAATTATCACTAGACATTTGGTAAACATCAAGTAAAGCATTTAAAACACGTATTGATAACGAGTAACCCTTCACTGTTACCTTTTTGCGTCTTCAATCGACGTCTAGGTCCTCCTCCACTAGGTAGTAATCTTTGTCAAGGTCTTGAAGGTCTCCACCTACAAAAACACAATAAAAGATGAATATAATTCACCTTTGAGAAAGACGGATAAATTGAAAAATGAGAAAGACAGTAATTTTATTACCACTAAAGGTAGAGGACAATAAGAGGGGAAGATTATGATGAAAATTAGAGGATTTGGGTAAGTAATGAAGGAGTAGTGATGAATTTGAGCTTGATCAAAAATGGGGTTTAGGGTTTTGGTTCCTTGTTGAGGAAGAAGGTGAGTGGAAAGGATGAGGGAGTTAGGGTTATAAGGGGAGTTATAAGGTGAGTGGAAAAATATGGGAAAAACACAAAAGCGGCTTAAGGCGTAACCCACACGGAATTTCAGTAGAGTCCGAATACGAACTCGGATTTGCTAAATTAGACACGGGAAACAAAGTTGTAGACTAAATCTAAAATTACGTTGAAAAGTATCCGTATAATATTTTTAAAATACAAATAGGGTACATTTGCGAGTGTTACAATCACCCTACCTTTTAAAACGTTTCGCCCTCAAAACTTGAGCGAAAGAAAGATACCTTAATCGAATAGGCTTGGATATTTAATACGCATAGTAGCTTTCGGTTCCCACGTCTCTTCTTCAACATTAGCACAACTCCACAAAATTTTCACTAAAGGCACCACTTTACTTCTCGAGTTTTTGTCCTTGCGATCTAGAATGCGGATTGGCTTCTCTTCAAAGGACAAATTCGGTTTGAGCTCGGGAGTTTCAGCTTAAAAGACATGACTCGGGTCACTAATATACTTCCTCAATTGAGAAACATGGAAGACATCATGAACTTTATTCAAATTCGGGGGCAAGTCCAACTTGTACGCTACTGCACCAATTCTTTTCACAATATCAAAGGGTCCAATGTATTTCGGGCTCAATTTACCCTTTACACCAAACCTTTTAACACCCTTCATCGGAGATACTTTCAAGATCACTTTATCTCCAACTTCAAATTCCAACGGTCTTCTTCGGACATCGGCATATGCTTTTTGTCGATCTTGAGCGGCTTTCATTCTATCACGAATGACCTTCACATGATCAATGGTCTCAACAAGAAGATCGGGACCTAAGTCACAAGCATCACTCAATTGATTCCAACAAATATGACTTCGGCATTTTCTTCCGTAGAGAGCTTCGTAAGGAGCCATCTTGAACGAGGCATGATAACTATTGTTTTAAGAAAACTCCATCAACGGTAGACTCTTTTACCAACTAGATTAGAAGTCGAGTTCACAAGCCCTAAGTAAGTCTTCTAAAGTCTCGATAGTTCTCTCGGTCTGACCATCGGTAGCGGCATGGAAAGCGGTACTCATCAATAACTTACTACCCATGGCTTCTTGTAAGGCCTTCCAAAATGTCGAACAAAACCTCGGGTCTCGGTCGGATATGATCTCCATGGGAACACCATGATATCTAACGATCTCATCAACATAGGCTTTTGCTAGGCGATCTAAATTCCAAGTCTCCTTGATCGGAATGAATCTGCCACTCTTGGTCAAACGATCAACAATAACCCGAACGGTATCTTTACTTCCAATGGTTCTTGGCAAAGCCATAACAAAATCCATATAAATAGATTCCCACTTCCATAGTGGAATATCCAAAGGTTGTAGCAATCCACCGACCCTCTTATGTTCGATTTTCACTTGTTGGCAAGTAAGACATTTTCCAACATAGGACACAACATCACCTTTCAAATTCGGCCACCAAAATTGTAGCTTCAAGTCTTTATACATCTTATCACCTCCGGGGTGGATAGAATAAGGAGAAAGGTGAGCTTCATCAAGAACTCGCTTCCTTAAGTCAAGAGCATTAGGCACGAACACTCGGTCATGGAGTCGAAGGACACCTTTGTCATCAATCTTAAAGTCTTTAGATTTTCTTTCTCGAAGCTTGGCTTGAATAGACTTGTAGGTAGGATCATCAACTTGGCTTTCGCGGAGAAGAACGGGTTTGGCAACTGATGCGTGTATTTTATATAGACTTTCTAGTCCATTTATGCACGCATTTATATGTCATTTAGGTGATATTATATCGCCATATGCCCCTATTTGGCTACTTTGTACTTTCATTACTATTTTGTAGGTACAAGTTGCATAGTAGCAGAAACCGAGCCGAAACAGTCCACTTTGCATGCATTTAGGAGAATGGAAGGAACGGAACAGAAGCTCTTGCATGGGAAAGCGTGAAACCGCTCACAATCAAGTCCAAAGCCGTGTCCAACGCTGCACGATAGGCCAAAAGACCTCGTTCGATTATATATTTGGTCGATCGAGGAGAGTTGAAGAGAAAAGACCTCGATCGAGCTGTCATGTGCTCGATCGAGTGGTTGTTGCTGAAAAGTTGCTCGATCGAGTAGAATTGTTACTCGATCGAGTGATTTCCTCCAATAAAGTCCTCGATCGAGTGGTATTTTCCCTCGATCGAGTAGAATCTATCATGGGCCTTAAGTCCATAGCTTAATTAGGGTTTAAGAGTCGTGTTTTGCATTATATAAACTCTTATTCGTCGTCATTAGGAAGATTCGGAGTCATTAGGACTCAGAACCATTAGGGTTCGGAATCATTGGCATTAATCTTTCATTAGTTTTTGAACTTTATCTTTAGTTTGCATTCGGGTTTATCGACGTAGGATTTGTTCTTTACGCCGTATTTGCTAAGATTGTAAACTCCTTTCCTCTTTCTCTCTTTACTCTTAACCTTTAGTCTTAATTACTGTTTCTCTTCTTAATTACTGCGTTGTTATTATTCGTGCTTGTTAATTACGATTTTATTATGTCTATCGCCATATGTTCAATCGTCTTTGTTAGCATCGTTAATAACATGGGTAGCTAATTCTCTTGTATGTTGGGATGAGGAAAACTGTAGTAAAGGCATGTTAGGATAGATTATTTTAGTTAGTCTTGAATATGAGAATCAGTCTAAGCAATTTAATTGAGGTTTAGTTTAATGAGTGCACGCAGAAGACTAGGCTAGGTAGTTAACCCCGACCTGGATCGAGAGATTGGAAGGGAAGGCTTGCTTAGAATTGATAGGTGACTCCTAAGAGGGCGAGAGTTAATTAGGAAAATCCCTAGGGTGGTTTGAGACCGAGAGGAGAAAAACATTGCTCTTCTCATTGATAGATTGACTGACTTAGTTGACCTGTAGATGCCGATATTGCAGTGGACCGAATCCTAGCATATTCTCTTTCTTTATCTGATTTCTTTCGTATTAATTTCTATCTTTATTTCTCTTCCTTCAATCTTATTTAGTGTAGTTTAAACCTTTTCAAAACCCCCCAGATTGTTACTTGCAGATTTAGATTTCAGTTAATTAGTTTCCTCCCTGTGGAGATCGACCCTACTTCCGCTATCTTCTTAGTTAGTTGACTTAGGTTTTATTTTTGGTGTATAACGACACGCATCAAATTTTGGCGCCGTTGCCGCGGAGGCAATTTAATTTTTTGTTATTTATTTCTGTCTCGTCTTAAGGAATTTCTAATTCCTTAAGACTGTTCTTATCTTTCTCTCTATAGTTGTGTATGCGCAGGTAGAGAGGGATAGATAAGACTGTTTAAGAGGAAGACTTGAGTACTCCTGATTCACTCTTTGACTGTTGAGATTACCGCACCAGCGAAGATGAAAGAAGTTCACACATGTTCGAGTAATTCAGAAGTGGAGCTAGACTCCCAGCAAAGACCGTATGTGTGGAAGAAGAAGGCGGAAATTACCACAGCTGAGGGTACTTCCGCAAGTCAAAGGCCTGACGGTGGCCTTGTCAAAAACCTATGTGGTTATTAGCCGGGTTTGCAACCCCGTGCAATTTGTAATAAACAATTTATTGCGTTAGACAATTAGACTACCACGTGATAATCCGTAGTTTAGATAGACAATTCACTTTTCCTGCTAGACAATTTTTGGTATTTTTCGGTATTCGGTTGGCATCGTTTTGCAGGAAAATGAAGCGGAAAACAATTGCCCAAAGTCGAGGCTGTGCTACCAAGAGATTACTCGATCGAGTAAAGACGAATTACTCGATCGAGCAACCCTGCCTGAAAACGTGCTCGATCAAGTGGAATTTCTACTCGATCGACCCCCAGTTTGTTGCTGGTTTGGGGAAGCTTCGCTTTGTGAGTTTTTCTGTTCCTTTTGTTTTTCCATTCTTCATATATATTTCATTCCCTTAGGAACATGAATTAGGTTGTTTTTTTTCCCTTCCCCTATATGCTTTTATGCTTTAGCCAATGAGGACATTGTCTGTTTTGGTTTGGGGAAGTGTTTTACATCCTTTTGCGTCTGCATTTGCATTTGTACTGCATCCACGTTTACAATTCATGTTAATTAAAAAATTTTGAAAAAATCAAAAATATCACGTTTATTTTTGCATATAGTTGAGTCGGATTGGAGTCTTGTTCATGATGAAATTGCACTACAAGTCTATTTTATGCTATTCTTTGCACCTTTCTTGACTTACTTTGTAAAATCGAAATAGTGAACTATTGAATTTTGTCTTGGAATTTAAAATTGATTATTAGACTTGACTCAACATTTTGGCAAACTACTTATATATTCTGAGATTTTAGAGCCCATAACTGGTGACATCTATGACCAGTTCATCTAGGAATGAGAGTAGTTACTCCCCACATCTCATGTCATTTGCTTGTATATGAATTTTGATTTCTTATTGCCTGCACGCATTGGGTCTGTGGTCGGTATTACGTGTTTTGAGAATATTTGCATCTCCCTTTTCCTCATTTTACCCCATTAACTCCACATAAAGCCATATCTGCCTGTTGCCCTTAACTACATTCTAAACTAAGCCTACCTTTTCCGAGCTAGTTTAGTAGTTGAGGTATATTTTACCGTTGTGTCAGTTTTGGCTCGTTTTCATTGATTGGAATGGGTATTTGCGAGAAAAAGAAGAGAAGTGAGAATAGTGTCTCGATCGAGTACTTTGTTTAGCTCGATCGAGCAGATTTTGTGTTTATGTGCCTCGATCGAGTGATTTATTCCACTCGATCGAGTGGTTTTCCTCAGTCAGCCAAGAAAGAAAAAGAAAAAGAAAAGAAAAGAAAGAAAAAATGAAAAAAATATATTGAGACAAAATAATTGGCTGAAGTTTTGTTGTTTACACCTCCTATGCGTATCATTATTTTGTTGAGGTTTTATTCGGGATTTGTGTTGTTTATGCCTATATATGTTAAGGCATCGAGCTTAATTTTTATAGTTGGAAGAATGGAACGAGTTCTATTACGGTCTTGTTAGGAACTAGCTTGGCTAATTACCTTCACATTTCCATTAATTGTTTTGCCCCTTCTTACCAATTAGCCTCACATATCCATATTTTTGCAAATGTTCGGCACGTGATTGTCCTTGAACGGTGGTTATGCGTGTGTACGGTGCTTGAATCATCTTTCATATTAGTTAGCAATGCATGTTGTGTCGGTCGTAGTCTAGGGGAGTGACTATATTTTCTTCTCTCTTTCTTATACATATTTACTTACCATTTGCTTGTTGAGAGAAGAGTGACCCGTGAGAGTCCGAATTTGGTTGAGTCTTGCAAGGTCGAAAGTTTAATTTATTTCCAAGATTGTATAAATTCGTTCACTTTCGTATTAAGCTTTGTAGCGATTGAATGAGTGCATTAAACTGTTTAATATTGACTTGTAGCTAGCTCTGAGACTTGCTCCATTCCCCTAGGTTTATTTTGTTCCATATAGCTGCATTTAGTTTGCTTGAGGACAAGCAAAGGTTTAGTTTGGGGAAGTTTGATGCGTGTATTTTATATAGACTTTCTAGTCCATTTATGCACGCATTTATATGTCATTTAGGTGATATTATATCGCCATATGCCCCTATTTGGCTACTTTGTACTTTCATTACTATTTTCTAGGTACAAGTTGCATAGTAGCAGAAACCGAGCCGAAACAGTCCACTTTGCATGCATTTAGGAGAATGGAAGGAACGAAACATAAGCTCTTGCATGGGAAAGCGTGAAACCGCTCGCAATCAAGTCCAAAGCCATGTCCAACACTGCACGATAGGCCAAAGGACCTCGATCGATTATATATTTGGTCGATCGAGGAGCGTTGAAGAGAAAAGACCTCGATCGAGCTGTCCTGTGCTCGATCGAGTGATAGCTGCTGAAAAGTTGCTCGATCGAGTAGAATTGTTACTCGATCGAGTGATTTCCTCCAATAAAGTCCTCGATCGAGTGGTATTTTCCCTCGATCGAGTAGAATCTATCATGGGCCTTAAGTCCATAGCTTAATTAGGGTTTAAGAGTCGTGTTTTGCATTATATAAACTCTTATTCGTCGTCATTAGGAAGATTCGGAGTCATTAGGACTCAGAACCATTAGGGTTCGGAATCATTGGCATTAATCTTTCATTAGTTTTTGAACTTTATCTTTAGTTTGCATTCGGGTTTATCGACGTAGGATTTGTTCTTTACGCCGGATTTGCTAAGATTGTAAACTCCTTTCCTCTTTCTCTCTTTACTCTTAACCTTTAGTCTTAATTACTGTTTCTCTTCTTAATTACTGCGTTGTTATTATTCGTGCTTGTTAATTACGATTTTATTATGTCTATCGCCATATGTTCAATCGTCTTTGTTAGCATCGTTAATAACATGGGTAGCTAATTCTCTTGTATGTTGGGATGAGGGAAACTGTAGTAAAGGCATGTTAGGATAGATTATTTTAGTTAGTCTTGAATATGAGAATCAGTCTAAGAAATTTAATTGAGGTTTAGTCGAATGAGTGCACGCAGGAGACTAGGCTAGATAGTTAACCCCGACCTGGATCGAGAGATTGGAAGGGAAGGCTTGCTTAGAATTGATAGGTGATTTCTAAGAGGGCGAGAGTTAATTAGGAAAATCCCTAGGGTTGTTTGAGACCGAGAGGAGAAAACCATTGCTCTTCTCATTGATAGATTGACTGACTTAGTTGACCCGTAGATGCCGATATTGCAGTGGACCGAATCCTAGCATATTCTCTTTCTTTATCTGATTTCTTTCGTATTAATTTCTATCTTTATTTCTCTTCCTTCAATCTTATTTAGTGTAGTTTAAACCTTTTCAAAACCCCCCAGATTGTTACTTACAGATTTAGATTTTAGTTAATTAGTTCTCTCCCTGTGGAGATCGACCCTACTTCCGCTATCTTCTTAGTTAGTTGACTTAGGTTTTATTTTTGGTGTATAAGGACACGCATCAGCAACCATGACACCAACATAATCAAATCCTCGATCCACGAACTCCAATTTCAACTTTCGAAAATCGGTACAAAGATCATCGAGTAGTACCCACATAACATTCACGGCATGAGAAGATTTCCTACTAAGAGCATCGGTAACAACATTGGCCTTCCCTTCATGGTATAGCAATTCAAAATCATAGTCATTCACCAATTCCAACCATCTTCTTTGTCTCATATTCAACTCATGTTGAGTAAATATGTACTTCAAACTCTTGTGATCGGTAAATATGCGACCATGAACACCAATAAGATAGTGTCTCCACACTTTCAAGGCATGGACCATGGCGGCTAATTCCAGATCATTAGTAGGGTAGTTCACTTCATGAACTCTCAATTGTCTCGAAGCATAAGCAACCACTTTCCTACTTTGCATAATTACACAACCCAATCCCATCTTGGAAGCATCACAATAGACATCAAAGTCTACACCATCTTCAGGTAAAGTCAACACCGGGGCGGTATTCAACCTTTTCTTTAACTCTTGAAAAGCGGTTTCACAAGCTTCATTCCATACAAACTTGGTTTCTTTCTTCAACAATTGAGTCATCGGTCTAGCAAGCTTTGAGAAATCTTTGACAAATCAACGGTAGTAACCAGCTAAACTAAGAAAACTTCGGTCTTCTCTAACATCGGTTGGACTCTTCCAATCAACCACAGCTTCAATTTTAGAAGGGTCTACCATCACACATTCTTTAGAAATTACATGTCCAAGAAAGGACACTTTAGGTAACCAAAATTCACACTTGGAGAATTTGGCAAACCACTTTTGACGACGAAGGACACTTAAAATGGTCCTAAGATGAATAACATGCTCTTCTTCGGTCTTGGAGAAAATAAGGATGTCGTCTATGAACACAACTACACACTTGTCAAGATACTCACTAAAAGTACGGTTCATTTGATCCATGAAAATAGTGGGAGCATTAGTCAATCCAAATGGCATCACCTTGAACTCAAAGTGACCATATCTTGCACTAAAAGCGGTCTTTGGTATATCGGTATCACGAACGGGAATTTGGTGATATCCGGATCTCAAATCAATCTTGGGAAAAGTAGAAGCACCCTTAAGTTGATCGAACAAATATTCAATTCTTGGCAAAGGATACTTGTTCTTGATTTAAATTCGGTTCAACTCACGGTAGTTAATACAAAGTCTCATGGAACCATCTTTCTTCTTCACAAAGAGAATGGGAGCACCCCAAGGTGAGGCACTCGGTCGAATGAAACCTTTTTCAATTATATCATCAAGTTGCTTCCTTAACGCTTTCAACCCGGTTGGAGCCATACGGTAAGGAGCTTTAGCTATGGGTCCGGATCCGGGCACAAGATCAATGGAAAACTCAACATCATGCTCGGGAGGGATCCTGGGCAAGTCTTCGGGGAATACATCAACAAATTCACAAACTATAGGTACATCTTCAATCTTTGGTAAGGAGGTAGTTGTAGAAGTCACAATACACAAGAATGCTTGGTGACCCTTTCTTACCATACTCACCAACTTCATTGCGGAAATCAACTGCACACTCATTCGGGAATGAGATCCCTTATAGGTTATTCTAACTCCTAAAGGACTCTTTGAATAAATCTTTTGATCTCTACACTCGAATTAGAGCTGATCAACTTCGGGCCGGCCCGTTTGGCCCTACCCGTTTGGCCCGCTACTTAAGCGGGCTTGGACAAGAAGAAATTTAAAAAATTATTTGACGGACGGGCCAAGCTCGGCCCGCTATATTTCGTGGGCGGATATGGACATGATTAAGAAACCCATGGACAAGCCTGCCAAGCCCGCTAAACATATATAAAATTAAAAAATTATGCTTTATATAAACAAAAAGCTAATAAAGTAAAAAAATATACAACAAGAGTAAATGAAATAAAACTTGTATTAGTAATAAAGTAAGTAGTTTTAATTTTTTTATATCGTACTTTTTTTGGAGACTTGTAACTTCAAAATAATCATGTTTAATTATAGAATTTGTATATGTTAAGTTGAGTTTGCTTAATTCGGAATATATGTTATGTCTACTTTAGCCTTAGTTTTATTAAAAAATTAGTTTAATATATTTTACATTCAAGCCCGCAAGCCCACGGACAAGCCCGCTAGCTTAAACTAGGCGGACATGGACAACCCTAGTAAGCCCGCTTAAGCGGGCGTGGACACGGCATATTAGGCCCGTTGGACATTTTTTCAAAGATAAGCCCGACCCATGTCCGTCTAAGCCCGCAAACGATCACCTCCAACTCGAATCTAGCATGGTACAACGCTAGCCAATCTATACCTAGGATTACATCAAATTCTTCTAGAGGAAACTTAAGAAGATTAGCGGGAAAGATAGTACCCGCAATAGAGATAGGGACATTAGGGTAAAGAGTAGAACATGAGATAATTTCTCCGGATGGTAAGGATATGGGAGTATCCTCACTAGAAGTAGGCTCGATAGTTAAGTTGAAGACACAAAGGACATAGATGCACCGGTATCAAAAAGAATAAGACACGGTTGCTCTAAGATTGAGAACATATCCGTAATTATCTCCGGATGAGCATCGGCTTCGGTTCGGCTTAGAACATAGATAGATCCCTTGGGTTTGCCAATTGGAGGGGGCAACTTCCGATCGGGGCAATCACTATAACGGTGACCCGTCTTTTGGCAAAAGAAGCAGACAAAAGGTCGGTTGAAGCATCCTACACCGGGGTGGCGTGGATGTCTACAACGGTTACAAAAGCGACCTTGAGTTTGAGGGGGAGCATAAGGCCTATGAACCACATTAGAAGTAGCTTTGGGCGAGAAAGGAGCCCTTTCATTTGCATTTGGGGGAGGAATGAATCTTCGCTTGTTGGCATAGGCATTGGAAGACGAAGGAGTAAACGACCTTTTCCTATAGAAGTTTGGCCTAGGTAAGAAGGAAGGAGGGGGACTCTTCATCCTTGATGGCCTTCATGGAGTTCTCGGCCCAAAGTGCATCATCATGCAATTCTCCAAAAGAGGTAGAATTCCTAATTACTTTGCTTTGGAGCAAAGCACTAAGCTTATTACGATAGTAAAAAGCTCAGTCTTCATCATCCTTGATGAGCCTTGGTGCAAAGTGAGCAAGCTTGTTGAATTGAGTGGTGAAGTCTTGAGCCGTCAAGTCACCTTGCTTGAAATCAAAGAATTCCTTGAGCCTTTGTTGCTTGAGCTCCTTGGGATAAAATTGGTCCTCAACAAGAGCCTTGAAACATTCCCAATTGAAATTGACTTCAAGAGTAGTGGTGGGATTAGTAATTGCCCACTAGTTGTCGGCTTCCCTCACAAGAAAGTGCTTAGCAATCCTCGCTTTGTCTTCTTCACGGACTTGGCACAAGTCGATTGCTTTTCCATCTCCCGAAACCACTCCAAGAGCTCGGTAGGGTCCGATTCTCCAGCATACGGCGTGATCTTGCTCCTAGCAATTTGGCTAGCCACTCAAGCATAGCCTCCTTGGTGATGGTCATCTCTATGAGGAAGGACTTGGTCGGCTTGAGCATTTGCCGCATCTTGTTGGTTCCTTAGAACTTGAGTAATAGCCTCTAGAATGACATTCTCTACGACTCGAGGTCTAACCATCTTCATAAGAAACAAAAACAAATCGAGGTTAATCCTAACACTTAGGATAAACAAAGAGACTACCAAGTAAGGTCCTTAATTTCTACCCATCTCTCATTTATTATTTCAAGGTCAAGTAATTTAAATTTAGGGTTCACGTGTGTGCGTCGGGAGCGTCATGGGCTCTGATACCAACTGTGACAACCCTCGCGATAGCGGAAATAAAACATAACAAGCATGCAATTTATATAGCGGAAAATACGATATTTTTGAAACTTTTTACATGCTAATAGAAAAGTACGAGGAATGTCAAATAATTACAAGCTAAAGTATAATATACGACAAAGAGACGTAGTCTCTCAAAACGTTATCAAATATCAAAGTTGTTTAGCAAACTAGCTAAGAAACGTCTAGGGGTGAATCGTCGAGGCCAACGCTCGCTAGCTCACACCCGAACCCAAAAACAAGCAAAATCCATCCAAGTAACCTGTTCATCCATGAAAACATGAACACCACAGTCAGTGGGGTGTAACACCGGGTTCTCCCAGCCATATCACAAATAACATACATAAACGGTAATAAACATGTAGAAGCATGCATATATATATATACATGTGAATTACGAGAAGGATAAATAGGCATTTAAATATATAAAGATATAGGCGTATGAAGTACAAAACTGTAAGCATCCGATTATAGACAAACTCAGGGAAGACACCCTTAGGCAACTATATACTCACTAGGGCTTGCATCTCACCGTTAGCGGCATATACTTGATAAGATAGAGACTCGACATATAAACCACGCCAAGTCATCCAACGGTCACAATTAATCAACATATAAAAATCCATCTAAACATACGAATACGGTAACATAATCTCTCACAGTTAATGACGCGCACTAGCACCATGTACATAGCAAGTATGATCAATACGCATCCACGAGATAAACATTTCCTTGAACTCATACACGATTAACATTTCGTATATGTAGACTCAATCCCCGAACTCATCCGATCCTAGTCTAAACCTGACCAGACTCTCGGAATAAACATGTTCCGATTCGACATGCGATACACATTTCGCATCCAAGACTCGGCCAAACACCGAAGTCAAGTACCCCAAATTCGGTCAACCTTCACGAAAGAGACGGAAAGAGTACAAGCATCATAAACAAGCGGTACGCTACATGCAATGACACCACCTTGCAAAGATACGACATTTGACGGCCGGGTCGATCAACGCATAGCGTTCGCCTCCCAACAACGTCGTCATATCTCCATTAAAACATGCATACAAGCATTTGTGATACATCTCCTCGTTCCGACATTCCAGTCTAACGAGCGAGGAGGTATAGCCTGGGAATGAGAGTTCCTAGCACTTAACAATTAGTGCTCAAATCGAAACATATGTAAAACCGACTCAAAGAGGGACATATCAAAAACCGTCACAAAACATGTGATATAAGCGAATAGGATATCATATATTCTAAACATGAATATTTAATGCTATTACGTAAATTTGTACGATAAACGAACCATACAAACTATTATAAATGAATGTATAAGAAAAGAAGTGGAAGAAAAGTCAGGGGGGTGCCAATCGTTCAAGGGACCGGCCGCCGGCTACCTGGCTGGCACTTCAGGACCAAACGAGAAACAATAAAAATACAGGGGAGTCCCAACTGGTCATGGGGACCTGCAGCCGCCGGCCGGCTAGGAAATACACAACACCTAAATTCTCAAAAATGTCAGCCGTGTTCCCAGCCAGTCAGCTGACCGATGGCCGGTCGGGTGGCTGGGACCACATTCACACGAAAATCACCATACTTCACTAATAATCATATCATATATAATATTAAAGCTGAAGCCGATTACCTAATTAGTTGCCACGTGTCATAACGTCAAATGTTTAGAAATATTTTATTTAGCCTATGAGTATTAGCACTTACCAATTATTACCAATTAGCAATCTAATTTAATTTGAATTTTAATTGAAGCTAATCAATCCCCACAAATCTTTCCCAATTTAAAATACAAATCAATTTACAATATACAAAGTTATAAAACTTGCCAATAATATCTCATAAAATATTGGCAAAATTAATTAATCTATTAATCATTTTAGTTAAATATGTCAACTTTTAAAGGTTGTTATAATACAAAATACATAAGGTTTTTGAAAAACGTTATTATGGTAGTACTCCATAAATAAACTGCATAAAATACTTTGCAATTAGTTAATAGGGTAAAAATGAATTTGCAATTCAATATATGATGATATATTCTCGTGGCCTTAGAGCACACGTTTCAAAAAATAGATTTTATTTTAAATCAAAATGTCAATCAATCAATCAAAGTTTAAATGTAAATTTTATTAACTTAATGTCATAGTTATTGCTTAACAAAGCAACGCCCAATTACTTGATATGCTCTACAAAATTTGCAAAAAAAATGATCTTATTTGTTCAACAATCTACCATAATATTCCTGTTGGAGTAGGTGTCCTCCACAATAGTGCGCCACATAATAAATCTTATTAAGGAATAAAATTGGGATATTTATTGACTATATATATGATTAGTCAGTTGATTAACGTAGATCAATAACGGTTGGCTGACTAGAGTTTGACGTTATTGTCGTTTGACGGCGGTGATCAACTGATCCCTTTCGGTCACACCTAAAGGATGAAATCCAAATAGTAACTAATTATTTGTATACGATACAGTTAATTAGTACATTACATATATTCGATATGTACGAGAGTTAATTGTTAGAAATTGAGTTAAGAACTCAAATTCGATTAAGCTAATTTTTCAATTATGCGATAATTGACTAATAAATTTATATCTTATTTTAATACGATTAAATAAGATTTAACTTAGTAATTAATCGTTAAATTACTAAATTAGTTGAGGTTTTGAGATAGAGGTAATTAGTTAATTATATTTACAAGGAGTTGTAAAATAAATTAACTAAGCATTGTGGCACCCATTATATATTGATATAATGGTAAAATATTACTAAAAATGTTAAGTACATATTTTTTGTTTAATTGAGTCATATAATTGTTATATGATCAAATTAACACTTAATTATACAAGATAATTAACCATATGATCAATAAGTATTTGTGAGACAAATATCAAAAATCAATATGGACCAAACTAGGCCATAATGGCCGATTATATTGTAGTTACATGGTGATGATTGTTGTTCTTGTTTACACTCTTTAGTTACCAATTGAAAGTGACATAACAAGTAGAATACAATCATCACTTATACTACAACACTCCACCCTAATGCATGTGATTAAAATAAGCAAAATGAGAGCCTTGTGATGCTCATATGGACCGGCCATATTGCCTATAAAAGGGCAATATGGTTGATCATTTTATTGGTTCATTCATGCTTATTTTCCTTACTTCTCTAAAAACTCATCTTCTCTCTAAAAACTCTCAAATACTAATATTTACTAAGTATTACTAGTGTAGTAATATAGTCATAATATTAGTAGTATAATATCTATCTTATTATCTAGTTAATAATAAGGGTAGATTATTTGGTATCATCTTGGTGCAACTTGAAAGAGGTCTTCTAGTTTGGAGATTATTCTTGTTCATCCATATTAATAGCTCAAGAACAACAAGAAGGAGTTCTTGTTGTGCCCATTTTATTTCCATATCAATGTGAGGAAATTTCTTCTTTTATATAAATGTCTTTATATTTGCATGCATGTTACATAGATCATTAAATACTAAATTAACAAGTAATTTAGCAACTAATTAGAGGAGTCTAATTAAGGTCTATGGACTTTCATGTGGTATCATAGCTAGCTTGTAGCATGCATGTTCATTTTGGACATTTTTTATTAAAGTTATAAGATAACTAATAAATCAAAGATTTTGAGTTAAAGTACGATTCTGACAAAAAAATTTTGGTGCATGTATACCTACTAACCTCAAAATGTTTTTGGTTAAATTTCGTGATTTTAGGGATTAATTTGCTATTTATTTTGATTTTTGGCGTTTAAACCGAGTTAACAAGCATTTTATAAGTTAAAAGTAAACTAAAAATAGATGCATGTTGATTATGGCCATGAAATTTTAATATGATCTCACATGAATTTCTTACATATTTTATATAAAATTTCGTGACTTTTACTTATGTATTGCATGTTCATTGATTTTTATACGATAAAAGTCGATAATATGAGATTATAATGTTCATAAAATTGAAACGTCAATTTATGGTCTTGAAAATTTTTTGTACATTTTACATTCTGATTTTGATACTCTTGGTGAAATTTCATATTTTGTTTCACTGTTTTACTATATCTAATGTTTTTATTTGATAAAACCATTAAATACAAAGCTATTTGTTCATAAAATTAATTTAAATTTTTTGAGCAAATATTTTTTATTTTTATAGTTCCTGGAATTGTTCCAGAATGTAAAAAAATTTTGGTTTCAAATTTTATGTTGTTTATATTTTATTTTAGTTTTATTTCATAATTGCTATGATTAAACCGCAATATTTAGCAAATGAAATCAAATCGATCTAATTAATGACCAACAAAATTAGTAGTGACTAATTTTTAGTTCTAAATCAGTTTAGTTAATTAGTTTGAATTTAAATGAGATTTAAATGTTGATATTGATTTTTAATGGTTAAAAATCAATGAATCCCGGAAAAAATCGAGCTACAATGAGCATGAATGAATTTAGGACGATTTTGGCATGAATTTTGCAGCAATTTATTTTATTTATGGTTGAATGAATGAATGTCATTTATTTAATAATTTATGCAAATTTTGTACCTAGTATGGCCTAGTTATTTTTTTATCGTTATTACTCGTAATGTAAGGGAATAACGGTTTGGTTGTAATTTTATTGCGATCTCGTATCGCCGGTTTGTATAATTTAATAACTTTATTTTATAGAATAAATGTATAATAGGAATTTGTATATTTGTATATTTGTAATTATTTTTATGAAGACCGGTGACTCCCTCAAGACGGTGCCATTTGGAAGGTGTTCCAAGTGAAGAGGCAAGGGACCAAAGGAGTTGGTTTCCGAATTTGTAACTATCTAGTTAATTTGATTAGCTAGGTGGCCATACTAGGATTTTCTTGTTGCTTGATTGCTTGCTTTATTTCCGCTCATGCCAAAATCGTCACACATGCATTTAATTTATCGTTATTGTCAATTCAACGTTATTCACAAGCTCATCACCGACTTAGTTCACTTATAGGGAATTCATAACTAAATTGACAAGATCTCTCACATGTTTAAAAAAATTGAGATTAGCCTTACCAATTAATAACACCTATGAATCCCGTGTTCATTAGGGCTACCACGCTCGTGGGTCCCTTTTTACCTCGGGTAAGTAGGGTGATACGATCACAAGCTAAAATTGGATTCGACTCAACGAGATAAGCGTTATCTTGGGACTAGGAGATGGATTTAGTTGAAATCCGTCAACCAAGAGTTCTAAGGGTAGAATTAGTCAAGTAATGACTTACCATTTCTAGATAAAAGTAGCATGCGATGACTATTTTTATTAAAAGATGGGTCTTGGAATCATTTATATAATTTAGTGAGAGGTCATTATATGAATGCTAAACTTTTTAAAATGTTTTTCAAGTAAATTAACAATGAATGTTTATATATTTCTTTTTGTTGTAGTTACCATATTCGCATAATGTCAACATCATCAAACGTTGCAACCTTGGGTAAGGACTCATGGTTGAGGTCCGTCATGGACAAGTGTGTCCTAAAGGATGACGGAAGTAACTTCGTTGAATGGGAGTCAACGATCAAGAGCGCCGCGTTATCCGATAACGTGCTTCGCTACTTGGTCGAAGACCCCCCACCGAACCCGCGCCAAGATCGTCCGCGGTGGTTCGGGCCAAATATGACCTTTATTTGAAGGTTGCTAATGACGTCAAGAATGTCTTGATTTGGTCAATCTCGCCCAAACTCAAACTCCAATTGATTTCTCTCAATGCATATGCGATATTCACGAGGATCACTTCGATGTTTTCGCAAGCCCCTCAAATTGTCCAATATGAGGCGATTACGAAATTCTTTGACACTAAGCTTCAAAGGGGCCAAAAATTTGGCCCACACGTGCTCAAAATGGTTGAGTACGCGGACACCTTAGAGCGTCTAGGGTGCAAAATTCCGAAGAATTTGGTGGTGGGTAAGATCCTTCATTCACTCTCACCTACGTTCACCCAATTTAGGGTGAACTATAACATGAATGGCATGGACAAGAGTTTCCATGAACTCCATGCACTCCTCACCCAAGCGGAGAGGGACATGGAGGCTAGTGGGAGTGAACCCAAGGATGTTCTTTCCATGAAAATGAAGAACATGAACCTTAGGGTGAGGAAGGACAAGGGAAAGGGTAAGACTCTTTTCAAGAAATCCGTCAAGGGAAAGGCCAAGGTCTTTTATAAGGCCAAGCCCAAAGTCAACAAACACGCGGAGGCGGATTGCTATTATTGTAATGGCAAAGGGCATTGGAAACGCAAATGCCCCAAGTACTTGAAAGACAAGAAAGACGGTTGTGTGACAACGTCAGGTAAAATTCTTTCATCACTCTATATGATAGATATTAACTTTGCTAGTACATCTTCTTGGGTATTTGATACCGGTTGTGGTTCTCACCTTTGTAATCATGTACAGGGGCTGGGGGACGTGCAAGCACTAGCCAAGGGTGACGTGGACCTTCGATGGGAAATGGGAGCTAAGGTAGCCGTAGTTTCCGTGCGCACCTACGTTTTTTTTGCCTATGGTTAGAGTTGTATTTAAATAATTGCTATTATGTACCAACTCTTACCAAGAACAATTATCTCCATTCCGTGTTAGACATGGAAGGTTTTTCTTTGTATTAAGAACAACTGTTGTACTTTTTGCTTTTAATGAAATGAATGGCGTTTATGGCGAGGCCCGTTCTATTGGATTGGTATTTATGTTCTAGTAGGATATTGCAAAAGAGGTCTTATCATGTAGAAAAACAAGAAGCTCAAAACAGGTGAACTCTATCAACAGACCTTTGCATTGTCGTTTAGGGCACATAAACGAACGACGCATAAAGAGACTTGTTTCATCTAAAGTACTCAAACCATTCGATTACGAATCTTATGGCGTATGCGAATCTTGTCTTCTAGGCAAGATGACTCGTGCTTCTTTTACGGGAAAAGGGACACGAGCAAGTGAAGTATTAGGACTTATACATACAGATGTATGCGGTCCAATGACTATCCAAGCTAGAGGTGGTTATCACTACTTCATTACTTTTACCGACGACTTGAGTAGATAGGGATATGTCTACTTGATGAGGCATAAAAGTGATGCTTTTGAAAAGTTCAAGGAATTTCAAAATGAAGTAGAAAACCAATTGAATAAAAAGATTAAAACACTACGATCCGATCGTGGTGGTGAATACTTGAACCATGAATTTGATTCACACCTCAAAGATTGTGGTATAGTATCACAATGGACTCCTCCCCCCTGAAACACTCCAATTAAACGGTGATCCGAAAGGAGAAATCGACTTATTAGATACTGGTTCGTATCTATGATGAATCGTGAAAAGCATGAGCTTCATGGATAGTATTTTTAGGTACCACGGTTTCCTATCTTATCTGCAATATTTTCACTAAGTCAAAGCCCGACTAAAGCGGCAAACAAGACTCCATATGAGATATGGACAGGAAAAGTTCCTTATTTGTCATTTATGAGAATTTGGGGATGCGAGGCTTTTGTTAAGAATAAGTCTGACGATAAACTCGCACCCAAATCTGACAAATGTCTTTTTGTAGGATATCCAAAGGAATCACGTGCTTATTACTTCTACAATAAAAACGAGGACAAAGTGTTTGTGTCTCGTGATGCAGTCTTTTTAGAAAATGATTTTATTTCTAAAAGACAGAGTGGAAGAAAATTTGAACTTGATGAAGTCCAAGAGCCACAAACCGAAAAGGATGTAGAGGAAAACGTTCCCTCTTCGTCTGGTACGGTCATTATTCCTTCGGAACCTAGGAGGTCAAGCAGAATTAGTCATCAACCTGATAGATACCTTGGTAGTATAGAGGAAGGTGATGACTATAATGTTTTACTTTTTGAAAGTAACGAACCTACTACCTACAAAGCAGCCATTTCTAGTCCCGACTCAAAGCTATGGCTAGGAGCCATGCAATCCGAAATGGATTCTATGTACGACAATCAAGTATGGGACTTGGTTGATTTACCTAAGGAGGTACGACCTCTTCAGTGTAAGTGGATCTCTAAGATCAAAAGTGGCATAGACAAACATAATGATGTTTATAAAGCTAGATTGGTGGCAAAAGGTTTCACCCAAGTTCATGGTCTTCACTATGACGAAACCTTCGCCCCAGTCGCCATGCTTCGATCCATAAGGATTATCTTAGCGGTTGCCGCATTTCATAATTATGAGATTTGGCAAATGGATGTCAAAACCGCCTTCTTGAATGGGATTCTAGAAGAAGAAGTGTACATGACACAACCTGAAGGTTTTGTGAATCCATCAAACCCTAAGAAGGTATGCAAACTTAAGAGATCCATCTATGGTCTTAAACAAGCATCCAGGAGTTGGAATCATCGTTTCGATCATGTAATTAAACAAAATGGTTTCACTCGAATCGTCGAGGAACCGTGTTTATACATGAAGTTTAGTGGGAGTAAAGTAACTTTTCTAGTCTTGTATGTAGATGACATATTACTCATTGGGAATGATATTCCAATGCTCACTTCTGTAAAAGAGTGGCTAGGAATACATTTCCAAATGAAAGACTTAGGAGAGGCCCAGCGCATCTTAGGTATCCGGATCTATAGGGAAAGATCTAAAAGGATACTAGCATTAAGTCAAGAAACTTATATTGATAAGATTCTTGATCGGTTAAACATGAAAGACTCTAAGAGAGGCTTTCTTCCTATGGGAAGTGGGATCACTTTGAGCAAGTCAGAGTGCCCTACGAAACCCGAGGAGATTGAACGCATGAAATTGATCCCTTACGCATCAGCTATTGGATCAATCATGTATACTATGATGTGCACTCGTCCCGACGTTGCATATGCTTTGAGATTGACCATCGTTACCTACCAAACCAGGGAGAGTTCACCTGGTCGCTGTACAGGAACATCCTTAATAAACTTAAGAAAGACCACGGATTTCGTTCTTAGTGTTTGGGGCGAGACTGAGTTACTTTTAAAAGGTTACACAGATGCCAGTTTCCAAACAGATAGGGATGATATGAAATCCCAATCCGGCTACATTTATATGATGAATGGAGGAGCTGTTTGCTGGAAGAGTTTCAAGCAAAGCGTTACAACGGATTCTACAACAGAAGCAGAGTACCTTGCAGCGTCTGAAGCTGCAAAGGAAGCTGTGTGGATTCGGCAATTTTTGGAAGGACTAACAGTAGTCCCTACTGCCAAATATCCTATCACAATTTATTGTGATAACAGAGGGGCTATTTTTCAGGCAAAAGAGCCCAAGTCTAGTAACAAGTCTAGACATGTACTTAGGAAATATCATGTAATTAGAGATTACGTGGACAGAAAGGAAATTGACATTTGTAAGGTTGGGACAGATGACAACATTGATGATCCTTTAACCAAGCCTTTGTCAAAGGCTAAGCATGATGGTCATGTCGTCACAATGGGATTGAGACGTGTACCAGAATTCCTTTAGATTATGTAATATTTAATAATTGAATGATGTATTAATTATTTCATATATGATAATTGCATTCATTGTTCGAGTTTTATTTTAAACTCTTTTATTTAGTTTGACTAAATTCAATACTTTGTTTATCCGAATAGATTGTTGGACCCTATTCAAGTGAATAGGACGAACTTAGTATTTTGTCCCTAGTCACTCAATGAGAAGACGTCTCGAAATGACTAGATTGTAAGTCGATCTATGGTTGGTTGAGCACCATGGGGTCATGGAGATGACTGGTCGTTTACATAGACAGACTGTATGACACTCTGTCGGACAGTGACATTGTAGAGACCCTTAAATCAATTATTTGATGCCTGGTCGTGGCATGGTCTTCTATCTTATTCCTATAAGTCGATTCTTTTGACTGGCGACCGTCAATCTGAGTCGGTGCAGTTTCCGATTTGTTTTGGTTGATGTTCTAGGTCGTGCTGTAAAAGGAGGCCGATGGACTTCTTCTGGATCATGGTGATCTGCATCATACAGAGTAGATGAATCAACAGGAATTGTCCACCCACGTTGGGCACAAACATCTTTAGGCCACTCGAGGAGAAGTTACTTTAAATGCGTGGCCACGCTCGGAAAGAGATCTATGGTAGATTTTCCGGTCAGACAGTTACTCTCCCTATCGAGAAAACCACTCTAGATATTGTCAATCGCAAGTGCGACCTGAAAGACACCTTGCGTTGAGTGGGAGATGTGATAAAGATACAAGAGAATCGGTGACGCACACTTGTGTCAGACAAGTGGGAGATTTTTGGAGTAGGTGTCCTCCACAATGGTGCGCCACATAATAAATCTTATTATGGAATATAATTGGGATAATTATTGACTATATATATGATTAGTCAGTTGATTAACGTAAATCAATAACGGTTGGCTGACTAGAGTTTGACGTTATTGTCGTATGACGGCGGTGATCAACTGATCCCTTTCGGTCACACCTAAAGGATAAAATCCAAATAGTAACTAATTATTGGTATATGATACAGTTAATTAGTCCATTACATATATTCGATATGTACGAGAGTTAATTGTTACAAATTGAGTTAAGAACTCAAATTTGATTAACTTTATTTTTCAATTATGCGATAATTGACTAATAAATTTATATCTTATTTTAATACGATTAAATAAGATTTAACTTATTAATTAATCGTTAAATTACTAAATTAATTGAGGTTTTGAGATAGAGGTAATTAGTTAATTATATTTACAAAGAGTTGTAAATTGAATTAACTAAGCATTGTGGGACCCATTATATATTTATACAATGGTAAAATATTACTTAAAATGTTATGTACATATTATTCATTTATTTCTGTCATATAATTGTTATATGATCAAATTAACACTTAATTATACAAGATAATTAAGCATATGATTAATAAGTATTTGTGGGACAAATATCAAAAAAATCAAAATGGATCAAAATAGCCTTCACATGGCCGGTTATGACATAGTGGATGGTGATGATGGTTGCTCTTATTCATACTCACAAGCAACATGTGCTTATGCCATGAATAGTAAACCTAAAATCATTTTATTCACTACAACACATTACCACTTTGCATGGCAATAAAATAAGAAGAAAATATCACTCATTTGGTGATGTGAAAACCGGCCCTTGTGGCTATATATAGAACAATTGTTGTTCATTTCTTCACTTCTTGATTCTTGCTTATTTGATCATACTTCTCTCTAAAACTCTTCTTCTCACTATAAACTCTCAAATACTAATATTTACTAAGTATTACTAGTGTAGTAATATAGTCATAATATTAGTAGAATAATATCTATCTTAGTATCTAGTTAATAATAAGGGTAGATTATTTGGGTTAATCTTGGTGCAACTTAGAGGAGATCTTCTATTTTGGGGATTATTTGTATTCATCCATATTATTAGCTCAAGAACAACAAGAAGGAGTTCTTGTTGTGCCCTTATATTTTCCATATCAATGTGAGGAAATATCTTCTCTTATATAAATGTCTTTATATTTGCATGCATGTTACATAGATCATTAAATACTAAATTAACAAGTAATTTAGCAAATAATTAGAGGAGTCTAATTAAGGTCTATGGACTTTCAAACATAACCAACAAAGGAATGGGGGACGACTCAACAAAATGGTAAAGAAAGAAAAGAAAACATAGAACCGTGCAGCAGCTCCCCCAAGCTAGCTTGAAAACGGGGGCAAAGTACAACCCAAACACCGAAGTACCTGTGATGAACAAGCTACTACAATACTAGATAAAATTATTGTCTTATTGTCAAAGCTATTAGAAACAAAACCAAATGAATTATTTAAAAATTAACATTATTAAATTGTCCAACAAAAATAATTTATTTCATAACAAAATATAATAAAACAAGGGTTGCCTCCCGCGAAGCTTTATTTAAATGTCTTGCTAGACTCTTTCTTAATGAAAATCATTCTTTGTGCCTTAAAAGGCATGTCAATGCCCTTAGAAGTCGATCATATACCTGCGCATAAGCTATACAAAAACATATGTAAGCAATTGATAAGATATAGGCATGAAATATTGAAGATAAGAATTGATATATCTTATCATTGTGCGAATGACAAACTTCATAGATGACCACTGAACTGCTCCACTCGTCAGTGAGAGATGGAGTGAAATGTTTAAGATCATGGAACAAACAATTAGTTCCCAAAATATCATTAGTGGACTCTAATTGGGGGTAGGGTGAATCAAAGGAGTGGGAATCAAAAATGCGTGGTTGATCCCACTTAATTTCAAGGCTAGGTTCACAAAACCCAGTATCATTTTCAAATAAATCTGGAATATCCTTAGCGAAGGGATTTTCAAATAAATCTGATGATTCGATCGACGACTCTCCATTGGAGTCACAAATGGCCTTAACAACATCCTTGTCTAAAGTCTCGACTACCATATGGCCAATATCAATAATGGGGGTCTCAAAATTGTCAAATGGAACGACACTAGAGTGACTTTCAATAGAAAAAGGTTGGACCATCATCATCGTCATATATTAATTCATATGATTGGGGAGAATTAGACTCACATGGGGGGGCATGAAAAAGCATAAGGAAAATTGATTGGCTTACTTCTTTTAAACGCGGGTTCTTCCTTTTGCCCTTTGAGCATTTGAACTTGAGCCATGATTTCATTGAGTTGCTCTTGGATTCTCAACCGCCGGTGCGTTTCTTCCCAAGATTGGGATGCCATAAAGTTCAAGAAAATCCAAAGTTCCTCTCCTCTCTTCTGATAAAGACTTCCACCACTCAATTGCATAGCCAGGCTACGACACTCAATGAGCATTCCATCAAGCACGACATGTCTCATATAGGTCTCATCAAGGGTATACCCAAGAGAGATAATATGGTTATAATAGCTATAAAATCGGTCGAGGTATTCATGGAAAGGCTCATTCTCGCATAGTGGAGGTTGGAAATAGATAGTCATTGAGAGAAAATAAAGCAATCCCTTTGAAAGAAAATATTCCTATTACCTGAAAAGAGTCACTATACTACAAGGAAAAAATGAGAAAATTCTCAAGGAACAAGTGTTCCTCGAGACAAAAGAAAAGAAAAAAAAAAAGTAAAAGACAAGGTAAAACTCTACTAATCACAAATAAACAAAACCGTGCTCCCCGGCAACGGCGCCAAAATTTGATCAGGCCTGTCGCAAGCCCTGGTCAAAGATAAATAACCCAAACTAGGCTAACAACAAATTAATGTAATTAGGGAAGTAAGGGGTCGATCTCGGGGAGACGGGAGATACTTGTGAATAGTTATGGTGAGAACTCTATCTTGTACGATTGGCAAATGTTGTCACTAATTAATAAATGCTATAATAAAAATGATAACTGATGCGAGTCGTTATACACCAAAAATAAAAGCCTAAGTCTACTAACTAAAGAAGATAGCGGAAGTACGGGCGATCTCCACAGGGAGGAAATTAACTAACTGAAATCTAAGTCTGTCAGTCACAGTCTGGGGGTTTTGATTTGGTTTTAAACTAAACTAAATAATATTTAAGAGAAGAGAAATAAAGATAGAGGTTAACACGAAATAAATCAGATAAAGGAAAATATGCTAGGATTCGGTCTACTGCAATATCGGCATCTACGGGTCAACTAAGTCAGTCAATCTATCAATGAGAAGGGCAACGGTTTTCTCCTCTCGGTCTCAAACCACCCTAGGGATTTTCCTAATTAACTCTCGCCCTCTTAGGAGTCACCTATCAATTCTAAGCAAGCCTTTCCCTTCCAATCTCTCGATCCAGGTCGGGGTTAACTACCTAGCTAGTCTCCTGTGTGCACTTATACGACTAACCTCAATTATATTGCTTAGATTGATTCTCATATTCAAGACTAACTAAAATACTCTATCGTATCATGCCTTTACTACAGTTTTCCTCATCCTAACATACAAGGGAATTAGCTACTCATACTATTAATGATGCTAGCAATAAAGACGATTGAATATATGACATTAGACATGATATAATCGTAATTAACAAGCATAAAGAACAATAACGCAGCAATTAAGAAAGGTAAAACAGTAATTAAGACTAAAACAAAGATTAAGAATAAAGGAGAGAAAAGAGTTTACAATCTTAGCAAATCCGGCGTAAAGAACAAATCCGCGTCGATAATAAAATTTAAAGATTAAGAAAGTTCAGAAACTAATGATGAATAATAATTGTCAGCTAAGTAGATGATTCCTCTCATAATGACGAATTAAGAGTCTTATATAATGCATAACACGACTTTTAACCTAATTAATTTATGGACTTAAGGCCCGTAATAGACTTCACTCGATCGAGGGAAAATCCCCTTCGATCGAGGCCTTTATTCGAGGGTATCAGTCGATCGAGGACTTCATCCTCTCGATCGACCAATTCTTCAACAGCTATCCCTCGATCTAGCATATGACAGCTCGATCGAGGTCTTCTCTATCAGTACTCCCCTCGATCGACCAAAGATATGGTCGATCGAGGTCCTCTGGCCTAGCATATAGTGTAACAACCCGAAATGTACCCTATTTTTCTAGGGAAAATATTTTTACGGATACTTTTCAGCAAATTTAAGTTTTAATTTAGAATTTATTGTTTCCAGTCGAATTTGGAATTTCCGAGTTCGTATTTGGAATTTCTGCGAGATTCCATGAGAATCCCGTTTTAAGTCGACTTTGACTTTCGTTGACTTTTCCACTCACCCCGTAATTTGAAAGACCGAAATTATATTTGAAAAATAATAAATTTATTTTATTTTAATTTATTAAGATTTATTTGAATTTATGATAATTTAATATAATTATTTTGAATTTATTTGGAATTAAAGAATAGGTTTTACGATTTAACCCCGAACGTCATTTAACTATTCCCGAGTCATCTTAAATCCCGAAACAAACCCAAAACCCGACTTTGGCATGAGTCACACGCCCCATGTCACCTTTTTCCACTCACTTTAGATCTTTTAATTCTTTTGATTAAACTAATACGAATATCTAAGATATTTGTAGCTTTATTGATCCGTCAGTTTAAATTACGCAAATCGCTCAAAATCAGACCCGGTTTCTTCTTCTACCACACGGCTCCCTCTCCTCTCTTAGGACTAGATATTTTCTTTCTTTTGATTACAATAACATAATATCTAATTAATATCTAGATATTTGATTAATCTATCATTAAATCTAATGATATCTAATTAATTACCTTAATATAATTATAAAACCCGAGTCAATTCCGTAACAACAATTTCAAAACCCGACTCCATTTTTCTTTATATTTACACGGCACACACACTCCCCATTAATCACTAATTATCTTTTCATTTTACACTAAATCAACTTAATACCTTTTTAATACTTTCTTTAATCGTTCTTGGTGTTCTTCATCGTTCTTCATCGTTCTTGAGCAAAATCGTCATAAAACCTTCTTTACTTGTTCAAATCCGTCCTAACTTATATTTCTAGAGTCTCCTCTCCGCTCTTCATCTCCACGTACGTTTTATTTCCAATTCCGACAAAATCGTTTTCAACACTTTAATTGTTGAAATCAAGTTTTAATTCTAATAATGTTATTCTTGTCATTTCTTATAGGGGAAGATTTTGAAGACGAGTTTGGTGACTCGTATATTTTAGAAGAAGACTAGTTGACGGGTTTCTTTACTTCTTATTTTTTTGTGCTACTTGATTTTGTGCTAGCTAAGGTAACGATTCCGAGTTACTCGACGAATTAATGTTACATATCTTTTGTTTTTGTTTATGTTGTTGTTATTTACGGTTTTTAACTAGTAACATGATAAGTTGTTATTTTTATTATGTTGTATGAATTTTAAACATGTTTAGTGTTCTTGACATATTTGAATGATTTATTCATAATCATGATTTTTGTATGGATGATTGTTAAAATGGTTGTTTGTTAATTAAAACATGTTAGAAATAATTTAGAGTTGATGTTGGTGGTGGCCGTAGGGGGCTGTTTTGGTGGCTGGAAAACCAGGCCAAACCAGGCCGGTTCAGGCCGGTTCAGACCCGGTCCAGCCCGGTCTGGTTGGTCCGTGTTTTGGTTCTTTGGGTTTTTGTCGATACTTGATTGTTTTGTTGTTGTTTTGACGGGTTTTAAATATGTTAAGCATGCGGGAAATATTAGAAACGGTTTTTAGTAAAGTCAACCAAAACAGCCGTGGGTCCCCTTCTTTGGACTTGTGACGGTTTTTGAGTATTGTTATTTTATCGTGTTTTGTAATATTTAGCATGTGGGAAATTTTAATAAGTAAATTATTTAATTAAAAGCTTTTCAATATATTATTATTTCTCACATGTTAGAAATTATAATACGAGATTGTAGTTTAATTTGATATCCTTTAAGTCAAACGGGTTTTCGTAAGATTTAATAATTCACATGTTAGAAGTTGGAATAAAATAGCATGAAATGAATATGATGATTTTATGTTCAAGTCTAAATGGTTAAGACTCTGTTTCTAGCCGGTTTGACCAAACGGGTTTGGTAAAACTAAGATCTAGTCAGCCCCGTTTTGACTGATGACCCGTCGCGGGACTCGGGTCGGGGATTTGTCTTCAGGTAAGGTTTTATTTTAATGAATGAATGAATAAGCCTTAGTAGATATGAGGCGATATGATATTTGAATATGATTATATGCAATTAGTCACATGATAGGATGTTTTTCTGTGACTGTTTAATTATATGGTTGGTGTCGTGTTGACTAAGTACCCATAGAGAATTATGAGTATATGGCGTCTTGACCATTCGAATTCTAAATGAGTAGCTTGGACCATGACATTGATAGGCCCGTACTATCTTTAACGAGCATATGGAGTTCACTGCTTGATAGCTTTTGTGTCTCGGCTTGGTGGGTTTATATCCAAGTCGGGGCATGGCTGCCTGATCCGTTTGGGAATGGAGCCAGCTTAAGTACTAGCCAACTCTACTTAGGGGGTCGCCTAGTAGAGATTCTCATGACGTTTTGTCATGAGACGGGGAATGGAATAGCTGTTGTCGCTAGGTCTGATCAGTCTAGGACTAGGATGTTTTCCTACCTTGTGGTATAGCCTCGAGTTACAGAAGTCGACTATTGACTGTGCTAAGAACTTATGCCTGTTTGTAGACGTATTGGTCTTTCATGTTTGATGATTCTATGAATCTTAGAAGGTGAGATGCAAGCCGGCTAAGGTTGATAGAGTTTGGATTACCGGTTGTTAACTGATCCACATGATATCTTGTATGATTAGGGTTTGAGTGTATCAGGGCCATGTTTTAAATGTAACCTCTGAGCCAGCATACCAACTTCCCTACCTTGTGTTATAAGTTGTTATCAGATTCACATGATAGCTTTCATATGCTAGGTTATATGTTAGTTAATTGTTTCATAACATGAAAAGCATATCGTATATGTTAAGGTTTTGTATTTGCCATATACATCTCTTTTATGTTATTCATGTTTTATTAAACTCGACATTTCGTGGCTGGGAGAACTCGGAGTTACTCCCCACTGACTGTGGCTTCCGTGTTTATATTTAATGCGGTTGGCAGGTTTGTGATGCATACTTGGGTACATTGACGAGCTAGCGAGCGAAGTATTTACCTTGGACCTATATTCGGTTCTTAGGATTGTATATTATTATACACTCTTTTATTTCCGTATTTATACGGGAGATATGTCTCCCGTTTTGGATACTTCTTATGTATAATATTATTTCCTTTTTGTTATGAACCTTTTTCTTTAAGACACCTTTGTTATGATGAATATATTTAATAGTAGGTTCCGGTTTTAAAATTTACCGATTTTCACTAAAGTGAACCTATTAGAAACGTATTCTCATCTTTTATTTATTTAAATTACTTGTTTTATTTTTCCGTAAATTTGAGGGTGTCACATATAGTGTTGGTCGTGGCTTTGGACTTGATTGTGAGCGGTTTCACTCTTTCCATGCAAGAGCTTCTGTTCCGTTCCTTCCATTCTCCTAAATGCATGCAAAGTGGACTGTTTTGGCTCGGTTTCCGCTACTACGCAGCTTGTACCTACAAAATAATAATGAAAGTACAAAGTAGCCAAATGGGGGCATATAGTGACATAATATCACCTAAATGACATAGAAATGCGTGCATAAATGGACTAAAAAGTCTATATGAAATACACGCATCAAACTTCCCTAAACCAAACCTTCGCTTGTCCTCAAGCAAACTAAATGCAGATATATGGAACTAAATGAACCTAGGGGAATGGAGTAAGTCTCAGAGCTAGCTACAAGTCAATGCTAAACCGTTTAATGCAATCATTCAATCGCTACGAAGCTTAATACGAAAGTGGACGAATTTATACAATCTTAAAAATAAATTAGACTTTCGACCCTGCAAGACTCAACCAAATTCGGACTCTCACGGGTCACTCTTCTCTCAACAAGCAAATGGTAAGTAAATATGTATAAGAAAGAGAGAAGAAAATATAGTCACTCACCTAGACTACGACCGACACAACATGCATCGCTAACTAATATGAAAGAGGATTCAAGCACCGTACACACGCATAATCACCGTTCAAGGACTATCATGTGCCGAACATTTGCAAAAATATGGATATGTGAGGCTAATTGGTTAGAAGGGGCAAAACAATTAATGGAAATGTGAGGGTAAATAGCCAAGCTAGTTCCTAACAAGACCGTAATAGAACTCGTTCCAATCTTCCAACTATCAAAAACTAAGCTCGATGCCTTAACAAATCTAGGCATATACAACACAAATCCCATAAAACACCTCGACAAATAATAATAAGCATAGGAGGTGTAAATAACAAAAATTTCAGCCAATTATTTTTTCTCATTATATTTTTTTTTCATTTTTCATTTTCTTTCCCTTTTTTTTTCTTTCTTGGCTGATCGAGGGAAACACCCCTCGATCGAGTGAAATAAGTCACTCGATCGAGGTAACATACATCAACTTCTGCTCGATCGAGCTAAAAATTGCTCGATCGAGGTACTATTCATCACTTTTCTTCTTTTTCTCGCAAATACCCACTCCAATCAATGAAAACGAGTCAAAACCTGACACAACAGTAAAACATACCTCGACTACTAAACTAGCTCGGCAAAGGTAGGCTTAGTTTAGAATGTAGTTAAGGGCAACATGCAGATATGGCTTTATGTGGAGTTAATGGGGTAAAATGAGGAAAAGGGAGATGCAAATATTCTCAAAACACGTAATACCGACCACAAACCCAATGCGTGCAGGCAATAAGAAATCAATGTTCATATACAAGCAAATGACACGAGATGTGGGGGTAACTACTCTCATTCCTAGATGAACTGGTCATAAATGTCACCAGTTATAGGCTCTAAAACTCAGAATATATAAGTAGTTTGCCAAAATGTTGAGTCAAGTCTAATAGTCGAATTTAAATTCCAAGACAAAATTCAATAGTTCACTACTTCGATTTTACTAAGTAAGTCAAGAATGGTGCAAGAAATAGCATAAAATAGACTTGTAGTGCAATTTCATCACGAACAAGACTCCAATCCGACTCGACTATATGCAAAAATAAACGTGATATTTTTGATTTTTTTTTTCAAATTTTTTCTAACTAACATGAATTGTAAACGTGAATGCAATACAAATGCAAATGCAAACGCAAAAGGACGCAAAACACCTCCCCAAACCAAAACAGACAATGTCCTCATTGGCTACAGCACAACAGCATAGAAGGGAGGAAATATATACAAAGAATGGAAAAAATAAACAGAAAAACTCACAAAACAACAGCTTCCCAAAACCAGCATCAACTGGGGAGCTAGCATCACCTCCTCCCAGCAGTCTCCTCTGTCTCCACCCTATACGTCGGGTCCCTCTCCTCCTCCTGAGCTAGCCTCCTAGCTGCCAACTCCGCGCGTTCCCTCATGGCCCTCTGCGCCGGCGTCTCGTCCTCCTCCTCTCCAGAAGAAGAGGTTGAAGAAGATGGTGAAGGATACCCACCCTCTGGGTATCTGTAGAACGAGGGGTGAAGCCATCCATCTGGAATATGACGTCCTCTACGGATATGATCCTCGTAGATAGGGAACAAGGCCAACGCCTGATCCCGTCGTATCTGTGCTATATCCCTGCGCATATCAAGTAGCAAAGCATCACAAGGCCTTTGGTCCATGACCTCAGACGCCTCAAACAGGGGAGGACAAACAAAATCAGCCGGAAAAACCGACTCAGGAGGGGGAGTGGTGGTGGTGACAGGCGGGGGTGTGACAGTGATCGGCCCAGCCTGTTGAGAACCCGACGGCTTTCCAACATCCCTCTGTGGGGAAGCTCTCTTCCTCTTCTAAGTGGAAGAGGAAGGTGTAGTAGTGAAAGGTAGATGGTAAACAAGGGGAGGGGGTTTCACCCCTCTCGCAGTGGTGAGAGGTGAAAGAGAAGGTAATGTAGGGCAAGGTAAGGCAACGGATATGGAACCACATATCTTCCACATCCGACGCCCAGAGCCCGTGATCCAAGCAAACCCGACCATGACAGATATATCTATGTCGACGCCAGGTCCTAAGCGCGAATGAGTCCTAGGGAAGTCTGAATAAAGGTGGCAACCAATCCTACTGACCAGACCGCCACAGACTACGGCGCTAGACACCCTAAACTCTAGGTTCTTCCAATGAAGAGCCACTAAGTAAGCTATGTTCAGGACAAATGGGGTATCGCTATCAACGTTGAGGTACCCCGCTCAAATGGCTAACTCAGTGTTGTTAATGTTGTTGGGTTCTGGTCTAGCGAAAATTGACTCGCCTAAGAGTCGCAGAAAATAGCACAGCGAGGGGTGCTGAACGTGGGCCACCCTACGAGTGCCGTAAGGTGTGTGAGAAAGGGCGGTCCAAACCTGGGTCAACAGCTTCCTAGGAGCTGCCAAAAGACCGTCACTCGATAGACCCAAAACCTCCCCAAACCTAACTAAAGTCCAAGAGTGCGACTCATTAAAGAGTCGGAAATGAATGCAAGCGCTAGACGGTGAGGTAGCATACATATCGGCCTGAAAAGTATAGGAACTAAAAAACTCGAGCGTAGGTACGCGATATGTATACTCCCTCATCGAGGCCAAACCCGACATCCCCGTCCCGTTAAGTAATAGGCAACCATCAGTAAATAAACCTAGATCCTCTAGGTCGGGACGGTGCAGAAAACGGTTCAAATGGATAGGGGAGTCATGTACCCAAGATAACCGTTTCCGGTGAATGCTAGAAATGAATTGTACCTCCATAATCCGTGGTAGTGGCCCAAGAGACTCCTCGCTAGATGGCTGACTAGCAGCCCTGAGAGCCTTCTGTGGTGCCAATCCTCGAGTAGTAGCTAGCTTATGCGCGGCTAGCTGGCTGAATGTCGACGCCTTCTTGCTAGGAGTTAGTGATGAGCTGGAAGGCGGAGCGACCTCATTAGTGGTCGCTGGAACAACGGCCTCAGCAGTGACCGTGACAGCAGTCGGAGTCTCAGTATGCTCCGTGGAGACCGTCTCAGCAGCAGTCTCGGTAGTGGTGGCAACAGTATCGGTCTGAACAGTAGCGGTCTCAGCAGTAGCGGAAATCGCTTCTGTCGGCACCTCAGTGACAACCTCGGGAACCACGGACTGACTAGGGACTGAACTCGACTCCATACTACAAAGAAATCAACAAGAAACAATTAATAACCTCTAATTCACTAGATTAATCCTATAATCAAATTCTAACCCTAATTGAATCGAAAAAAGGGAAGGGATTACGAATTAACTAGTAGAATAGGAAAGAGATACTTACTTGTTGATGATTACCCAAAAAATTAGCAATTAATCGATCAAATTCGAATAAATCGAATTAAAAAACCCTAAATTCACGAAATCTTCAAATAAATCGAAATTAGAGGTGAAAAACAAAGGGCTTTTCGATCAATTGCAATAGCAAAGTACTAGGGTGTATGTAATTGGTAATTAATTTGGATATTAACACGAATTGCAGGTAAGATTATGCAGAAAAATCGAAAGAGGAAGAACAAAAGGGGAATTGGGATCGAGTAATTTGAAAGGGGGTCGAAGACTTCTCTTATATAGGTAAGTTAGTTCGGTCTCTACTCGATCGAGAACTTTTTCAGGCAGGACCGCTCGATCGAGTAGTTCTGATTTACTCGATCGAGGACTTTCTTTTGGTGATCCTCAGTTTACTCGATCGTTTTGAATTCCCCTCGATCGATTTGCATTCCACTCGATCGAGGTCTTTTTCTTCCCCAAATCTCTCGATCGAGTAACAATTTACTCGATCGAATGGTTTTCCTATTTGCACAGCCTTCGACTTTTAGCAATTGATTTCCGCTTCTTTTTCTTGCAAAAACGATACAAAACGATACCCAAAAATACCAAAAAAATGTCTAAGAGGAAAAGTAAATTGTTTACCTAAACTACGGATTATAACGTAACGTCTAATCTAAGTAAATAGTCTAATTGTCTAATTGTCTAATTGTCTAATTGTCTAACGAAAACGCAATAAATTGTTATTTACAAGTTGCACGGGGTTGCATACCCGGCTAATAACCAAATAATTTTGTGACAAGGCCACAGTCAGGCCTTTGACTTGCGGAATTACCCTAAGCTGCGGTAATTTCCGACATCTTTTTCTACACATACGATCTTTTCTTGGAGTCTAGCTCCACTTCCGAATCACTCGAATATGTGCGAACTCCTTTGTCCTTCTTGGACTTCTTCTTGATACCATCAAGCGAACATGGCTCTCCCTTCTTCAGCTCCAATGCCGCCGATCTATTATCTGTAAGACAACACACAACAGCGCGTTCCTCCAATTCGCTCCCAAACTGGGGCGGAGGTGTTATGGTAGCAATAGGAATATCACAAACAGGAGCTATAGGCTCGATAGGAACCGAAGCTTAGTCATGCATAATCAAATCAGGTGTAATGTCAGCTAAGGGAAGCGCGTGACATGGTGAAACAAGTATGGGACCTTTACTAGCATGAGACTGAGTGAAAACTAGGTTCGTCCCACCTATCTGAAAAGTTAATGTCCGTAAGCCGACATCAATAACCGCTTGCGCAGTATGCAAGAACGGTCTTCCCAAAATGATGGGAGTGTGAGAATCCTCAGGTATGTCCAATACTATGAAGTCGACCGGGATAAAGAATCTCCCTATTTGCACAGGTACATCCTCTATGACTCCTAAAGGTCGAGACAAGGTCCTATCTGCCTTTTGCACCGTCATGTTGGTACACTGAAGCTTGGTGAAGCCTAACCGTTTCGCTAAAGACAAAGGTAAGACGCTAACACTAGCTCCTAGATCACATAACGCATTATCTGTAAGATAGGTACCTATATGACACGGTATGGAAAAGCTACCTGGGTCGGATAGTTTAGGTGGGCATTTGTTCTGGAGGAACGCGGAGCATTCATCATTCAAAGCTACAGTCTCTACAGTATCGACTGACCTCTTACGTAAAAGAATTTCACTCATAAATTTCAAGTACGAAGGTACCTTTAATAAGCGGTCTGCAAATGGAACATTCACTTTAAGATTGCGTACAATGTCAGCGAACCGAACAAATTCCTTCTCGACCTTAGCCTTCTTCAACCAACCGGGAAACGGAACTGGAACGTCAGGTGATCCACGTTGCGTATCCTTGACAATTGCGTTGTTAATCATCCGCTTACTTAACCCCTTCGATCGAGCTTCTCACTCATTAGGACCCATCGATCGAGTATCAAAGTCACTCGATCGATCATTTTTGGAACTCAAACTGCTCGATCGAGCAGCATCATCAGTCAAAGTGCTTGATCGAGCAAGTGAACCTTCTCGATCGAGCTTCTGTCTTTCTGATTCACTCGATCGAGGAACAGCAACCTCTCGATCGAGTGAATTTCCCTTCAAATCATTCGATCGACTAAAGTAAACTCCTCGATCGATCACAATATCAGCATCAGCCTTTAAACCATTGGAATGTGCACCAGAGATATCACCAACGGTACCAGTAGGACTAACATAAGCGAGACCGCTTCGCAGAGTGATCATGTTCAGTGTCTCCGTGTTCTTATCGGTCTGGGACTGTTACTGGCCAGGTTGCCTAATCGATCTGGCTCCCGCCAACTGAGCAATCTGCGACTCCAAGAGTTTAATGGTAGCATTCGTTGCTTGATCAGATTTGCTCAATTGGGTAGCTAAAGCTTGTATCATCGACTTTAGCTCTCCAACCTCTGAAATTCCTCCAGATGAGGAACAAGCTTGTTGTGAAGACTGGATTTTTTGGAATCCTTGCTTATGCGGCGGTTGATAAGTCGGCTGCTGTGGTGGAGTAGTAGGATTTAGGACATACTGGCTTGTCCATCTCAAGTTGGGATGGATATTCCCCTGATTATAGTAACCACCCCCTAAAAGATATTGTTGAAAGGAACAAACTTGCTCCTTTTCTGCAAGACAATCTACAGCCGTGTGACCAGTTTCGCCACACCTTTCACAAGTGATCACTTCATCTCGCTGCAGAAAATAAACCGTCTGCTGGTTATCTGCAGCCTGCTTCTCCCATTTGTCAAGTCTGGCATTCAGTTTATCAAATTTAGCATCCAGACCGTCAGAATCAACACTAGCTACTGTCCGTGTACCACATCGCGGATTACCATATTCAGCACTGTGGGTTGCCATCTCCTCGATCAATTTCCAACCCTTATCATCATCTATCTCCTTCTGGAATCTCCCGTTCGATGCGGCATCTAAGATAGCTCGATGATCATCATACAACCCGTTGTAAAACTGGTTACACAGAAACCACTATTCGAACCCATGGTGAGGGACAGACCTTGCTAGCGTCTTAAATCGATCCCATGACTCATAGAGATTTTCATGAACTGTCTGCTTGAAATTTGTAATCTGACCCCTCAAAGCATTCGTCCTCTGTGGTGGAAAATACTTCTTGTAGAAGGCCAGGGCAAGTGTAGTCCAATCAGTAATGCCAAGTTCTTCTCTATTCAGATTCTTCAACCAATCTTTGGCATTGTCGGTAAGAGAAAAAGGGAACAAGACCTCCTTGATCTTGTCTTGTGTCACCCCTTTAGAAACTGGAATAGAAGAGCAATAATCAGCAAAATTCTCCATATGCTTTCTCGGATCTTCCCCAGCCACACCCCGATACTTCTCCTGCTAAACAAGCTTGATATAAGACGGACAAAGATCAAAAGAAGTTCCATCTTCGTCCGTAGTAAGTTTGAATCCCTGGGGGTATACATGCAGCGGTGGGTTCAGAGTGACTAGCAATGTTAGGCATCTTTGCTGGTATGGTAGTCTCAACAGTCGAATCTTCCTCGAAAATAAAACTGTCGAAGACGGCGTCAGAAGTACTCAAGTCTTCCTCCTGAACAGTCTTATCTAACCCTCTCTTTCTGCGTAAGAAGGTTCTTTTGGGCTCTGGATCAGCTTCCACTAACTCGAGCCTTAGGGACCTGCGCATACACAACTATAGAGAGAGAAATAAGAACAGTCTTAAGGAATTAGAAATTCCTTAAGACGAGACAGAAATAAATAAACAGAAAATTAAATTGCCTCCCCGGCAACGGCGCCAAAATTTGATGCGAGTCGTTATACACCAAAAATAAAAGCCTAAGTCTACTAACTAAAGAAGATAGCGGAAGTAGGGTCGATCTCCACAGGGAGGAAATTAACTAACTGAAATCTAAGTCTGTCAGTCACAGTCTGGGGGTTTTGATTTGGTTTTAAACTAAACTAAATAAGATTTAAGAGAAGAGAAATAAAGATAGAGGTTAACACGAAATAAATGAGATAAAGGAAAATATGCTAGGATTCGGTCTACTGTAATATCGGCATCTACGGGTCAACTAAGTCAGTCAATCTATCAATGAGAAGGGCAACGGTTTTCTCCTCTCGGTCTCAAACCACCCTAGGGATTTTCCTAATTAACTCTCGCCCTCTTAGGAGTCACCTATCAATTCTAAGCAAGCCTTTCCCTTCCAATCTCTCGATCTAGGTCGGGGTTAACTACCTAGCTAGTCTCCTGCGTGCACTCATTCGACTAACCTCAATTATATTGCTTAGATTGATTCTCATATTCAAGACTAACTAAAATACTCTATCCTATCATGCCTTTACTACAGTTTTCCTCATCCTAACATACAAGGGAATTAGCTACTCATACTATTAATGATGCTAGCAATAAAGACGAATGAATATATGACATTAGACATGATATATATAATCGTAATTAAAAAGCATAAAGAACAATAACGCAGCAATTAAGAAAGGTAAAATAGTAATTAAGACTAAAACAAAGATTAAGAATAAAGGAGAGAAAAGTGTTTACAATCTTAGCAAATCCGGCGTAAAGAACAAATCCGCGTCGATAATAAACTTTAAAGATTAAGAAAGTTCAGAAACTAATGGTGAATAAAAATTGTCTGCTAAGTAGATGATTCCTCTCTTAATGACGAATTAAGAGTCTTATATAATGCATAACACGACTTTTAACCTAATTAATCTATGGACTAAAGGCCCGTAATAGACTTCACTCGATCGAGGGAAAATCCCCTTCGATCGAGGCCTTTATTCGAGGGTATCAGTCGGTCGAGGACTTCATCCTCTCGATCGACCAATTCTTCAACAGCTATCCCTCGATCGAGTAGATGACAGCTCGATCGAGGTCTTCTCTATCAGTACTCCCCTCGATCGACCAAAGATATGGTCGATCGAGGTCCTCTTGCCTAGCATATAGTGTTGGTCGTGGCTTTGGACTTGATTGTGAGCGGTTTCACGCTTTCCATGCAAGAGCTTCTGTTCCGTTCCTTCCATTCTCCTAAATGTATGCAAAGTGTACTGTTTTGGCTCGGTTTCCGCTACTACGCAGCTTGTACCTACAAAATAGTAATGAAAGTACAAAGTAGCCAAATGGGGGCATATAGTGACATAATATCACCTAAATGACATAGAAATGCGTGCATAAATGGACTAAAAAGTCTATATGAAATACACGCATCAATAACAATACAATAAAGAAAAGGATCTAGGGATCGGGATTCACATGCTAATCAATTTAAAAGCAAAGTTGATTACGGGTTTAGAAAAATCATAGTTGTCCAAGTCTTTAAATGGTATATTCCTTTCGGATTCATACCGACTTTTTAACGGGTCCTAACGTCTTTTCAGCCTTGCTAGGTCATTAAACTATTCTTTCCAGTCCTTTAATTTTCATCTCGACTCTCGCCCTTGAGACAGAAATTGACAAGTATAAACAATTGATTAAGGCCTTAAATCAAAGTTTATCATGAGAATCAAACAAGAAATAGAGACAACAACAAAAATTCTACCCGGAAACAATTTATACATATAAATTAATTAGACATGTTAACCCTTCTCCTAGAACAAAGATTACTTATACATGATTAAAAATGAAAGGGAAACTAAGATTATAAAACTAAGAATGGTAAACATGATAAAGGAAATACTAAAAGAAAATGAAACTATAATGTAAAAACAAGAATAAGGATTACCGGAAAGGATGAGCAAAGATTGAAATGGAATAGGAACTTGAATAGGAAAATGGAAACCCGGAAACTAGAATTCCAATTACAAGTAGAACAATTATAATTGAAGGAAACTTAGAACTAAACTAGACTAGAGAAAACTAGATCTAAAACTAAAACTACATAATGGAGAAAGAAAGAAAAAACTAAACTAAAGAAAGTGTAGAGAAGTGTTTGTACATTTTAGCTGTGTGTGATGCATAGGCTATTTATAGGGTTGAGAGGCTGCCCAAATGCGTCCGGATTCATGCCCATTAAACAAGCCATTAAGCCTTGCATTAAAGAGAGGGAGATGAAGAGAAGATGCGTAGAATCATGCATACCCGATCGGGTTCACCACATACCCGATCGGGTATATAGTGTTCTTGGTGCTTTGACTTTCGTTTCACCTCCCTTGGCATTTGACGTGATTTGTCTTGACCCCATTGACTTTAGATCCGAACGGAGACGTAACTAACACCTCTTGGGCCTCATTTCCTCTCCTATTTGAGCTTGATCATGTCCCCAAGGGTTAAGGGTCGGAGCATGAGGTTTGAGACGACTTTCGTCGACGAATAGCAAAATCGTCGCAACTTGTGCATATGAGCTCGGAATGACTTGAAACCTGTTCCCTTTGACTCGGAACCTCTAGATCTTTATAGCATGCCATCTTAACCTCACGTAATCGTCCTTCTTAGCTTTTCCTTGCTCATATTTCCTTCAAATGACGGGACTTGAAATAGAAACGACTCAATTCCTACAAATGACATTAAAGCACGAGAAATACTGCAAAGGAGAGATTAGCTCATAAAACCACTTCTTAAAGTGGATAAACCATATCAAATCGAGCTAAAATGAGGGGATAAAATCATACAAATTAACACTTATCAGTGATCCTCTGTCTCCTTATATTTTTGCCTTATGTACTGAGCTGTTGTCCCAAATGTTATCCAAAGCTCAAAATTCTAGATTCATACGAGGCATCAAAGTGTGCAAAGAAGCACAGGAACTATTTCACATCTTCTTTGTAGATGACTCTCTTTTCTTTGTCAAAGGCAATATAGAGGATGTTAAGAATGTTATTGGTATTATTTCGGAGTATTGTGAAGCATCTGGGCAAATCATTAATAGGGAGAAATCGGCTATCATTTTTAGTCCAAATTGTACATTGCATATGATCCAAGGATCCTTATTGATCACTAAATTTAAAGATAAGAAAGATTTAGGTACCTATCTGGGGCTTCCTTCTGAAATTGGCGCCTCTAAGAGGGAATTCTTCGGGACAATTATAGAGAAGGTGCGGCGACGATTATCTTCATGGCATAACCTTCTCCTTTCCTCTGCCGGTAGATTGACCTTGATTCGTTCGGTCCTCTCATCATTATCCATTTATTCTCTATCGGTATTTCGTATACCGGTAAGTGTAGCTTCAAAGATCAATTCTTTGATTTTACATTTTTGGTGGGGGGGGGGGGGGGGCCCGAAACGTATCAATGCAATTTCGTGGTGTAGTGGTAACTTCTTGAGTTTACCAAAAGGAATGGGAGGGCTTGGTATCGGTAAGATTTCAAGTTTTAATCATGCTCTTCTTGCTAAACTAGCATAGAAGATTATATTTGATCCTGATTGCCTATTATCATGTATTGTGGGTAAGAAGTATGGCATAAATAAATACTCCGACCCTTTTGCAATTTGGAAAAATAGGACTCACAAATCCTGGGGTGGTAGAAGTGTTTGTTGGGGTTTTAATTTGGTTAGGAAAAATTTAGCGTGGTTGCCAGGTAATCCTTCTAACCTGGATTTATGGAAAGATGGTTGGATTGGGGGGTCGAGTCTAGAATCCCTCTGTCCGGATTTTAGAGGATTTCAAGTGACTTCGTCAAATGGAAATTCTGGTCTCTCCCTCTCTAGGTTCCTCACCCAGACTGGTACCTGGAATGAAGACTGGATTAAATCTCTCTTTGGGAATTCTGTGTTTATCAACATTAGTGCGTTAAATGCTCCTAAAGATGGTGAGATCGATTTCCTATATTGGAAGGGTACAAAATCTGGAGATTACTTAGTTAAGACAGGTTATGCAAAAGCTCTAGAGGAAAAGGTTATTTGCAACTTGAAAGGGAAAGATACTCGAAGAGTTAACTCTGATATTTCCTCTTTTTGTAAAAAGATCCTTTGGAAGATCGATCTGCCTCTTAAATTCAAAGTCTTCATGTGGAAAATTTTAACGCATTGCTTGCCTTTGGGGGTTGAGTTCAAAAGAAGGAATATTGCTTCTGATTATTTTTGCAGGCTTTGTGACAATGACTGTGAAAGTCTTGAATCAATGGAACATGTCTTTCGTGATTGCCCTTTTGCTAGAGCCCTATGGTTTGGAGGTCCATTGAACATCAAATCAGAACATATTCATGATCTGGATGTGAGGACTTGGTTAATTAATTGGATTCTATTCTTCAGAAAAATAGATGGAGGAAGCAAGGTGCACTGAAACTATTCATAAAAGACAACTAAACAATGACAAATTGAGCTAAGATTAAGACACTTGCAAGTACTCTGTTTCTGTTTGAATTGATTGTTAAAGAACAAGGATAGGACCTTAACCAAAGCACAAAGCCAATGATTAAGGGTTGAACCTTGATCCCAGCACACAGCTAAGGACCCAAGCTCACTTCCAAGCACAAAGCAAAGGAAGTTGTCTCAAGCACACAGCCAAGAGATTGCAACAGAAACAAGGTTTCAGTTTTATATTTTTACTTCAAATCTGATTTGTATTTCATTAGGTGAAGGCCTTATATAGGCAGCAAGGATACATCTCAGACGTTTAGGATACATCTAGGGCCACAAGGGCTTACAACATGAAACAAAATAACAGCTACAAACTTGCAGAATTCTGACATAAAGTAGATAAAGTAGAAAGTAGTTTCTAAAGAGACAATCTTCCTTAATTGTTTGATCAGGTGTGTCTTGGGTGAAGAGTGGACTTTCAGCTTGGGTTTGTGAACCAAACTGAAGTAGGAAGGCTCCCAAAGATGTGCTGAAGGTACCTCACGCATTGCTTGTTCAAAAGGGGAAGGTTGACAGTGACATTTTAACTACTGCACAAAAGGCTGAAATCTGGACAGTTTGAAGTTGTCCCTAAGCTAACTCTTTGTGTGTTTGTTTCTTGGAAGGGAAGTCCTGGGGAAAGTTGTAGAGGACCTTCCCAAGACATAGGTTTGGGGGTTGGTTAGGCTTGTTTGATTGGCTAAAAGAGGAAGGTTTGACAAAAACAGCTAAACTGCTACATGTAAGGCTGTAACTGGACTGGTTCACTTGGGTTGTGTTTTGAGGGGTGTTCTTGACGTTTTCTGAGGAAGGTTTCCTGGACAAAAAGGTAGTAGACCCTCCCTAGTACCATGCCCCATAGTTGGTTTGGAGTCCCTAAGCTTGGAAGTTGCCCTGAGACCCTCCCCAAGGCACTGCTGCTGGCTGCGTTTCCAAAGGTTTTGTTGGCTTGTTTTGTGAGTCTGTTTTGTGGCTTGGTTGGTCTTGGCTCGTGTCATGGCTACCACTGGCTCGTGTCTTGGCTTGCTTGCTTGGGCCTGGGCTATACAAAGCATTAAGATAGCTTTTGACATAGGGTAGGGTTGGCATTGAATCCTGGTTAGGCTGATCATAGGTTGATTGGTCTTGTCTTTGAGCATGGCATTGAACTCCTGTTGCAACCCCTCCTTCTTGAAAAAGATTTGCCCTCAAATCCTCTTCATCCTCAGAGTCTTCTTGATAATGACTTAGGTCTCTCACATTGAATGTCCCATGTACCCCATAATCCCCTGGTAAATCTATCTTGTAAGCATTAGGTCCTACCCTTTCAAGCACTTCAAAAGGACCATCAGCTCTTGGCATGAGTTTGTTTTTCCTCTTCTCTGGGAATCTTTCTTTCCTTAAGTGCAGCCACACCATGTCTCCTGCCTTGAAATCTCTAGCTTTCTTTGGACCTTTGGCTCTTGACTTATACATTTCATTTGTTCTCTCAATCTGTTTCTTGACTTGACTGTGAATCTGCATCATCTGTTGTACTCTTTCTTTGGCATCATAGTTGACTTCTTTCCTTATCACTGGTGCTAGGTCTGTTGGCATTAGAGGATTAGCACCATAAACAACTTCAAAAGGGGTCTTACCTGTGCTGTGTGAGGGAGCTCTATTGAATGCAAATTCAGCTTGTGACAGTTTGATATCCCAATCCTTTAATGACTTAGCAATGATACATCTCAAGATTCTTCCTAGAGTTTTGTTAGTAACCTCTGTCTGCCCATCTGTTTGGGGATGGTATGCTGTGCTGAAGAGTAACCTTGAACCTAGGAGCCTCCAGAGTGACCTCCAAAAGTGGCTCATAAATTTAGTATCCCTATCAGACACAATGCTTCTTGGTACCCCATGCAACTTTACTATTTCCTTGAAGTAGAGTTTTGCTACCCCCATGGCATCTTCTGTCTTCTTACAAGCAACAAAATGGGCCATTTTGCTGAACCTATCCACTACCACCATTACTGAGTCTTTGCCCCTTTGTGTCCTAGGCAATGCCACTATGAAATCCATACTGATGTCCTCCCACGGTTTGTTTGGTACAGGTAGTGGGGTGTAGGGACCTGCATGGAACTGTGACTTGGCTAGTTGACAGGGTTTGCACCTTTTGATAGTGTCCTGCACATCACCTAGCATCTTGGGCCAATAGAACTGCTCATGCAATATCTCATAGATCTTTTGTACCCCAAAGTGCCCTGCAAGTCCATTGCAATGGACCTCCTTGACTAGTAATCCTCTGTAAGGACCTCTAGGTATGCATAGTTTGTTTCCTTGGAAGAGGAATCCATTCTGTGTCAAGTACTTGCTCCCCTTCTTGAGTTTTCCTTCTGCATACACTTCTCATTCCTCCTTGAAGTCTGGATCTTCCATGTAGAGTTCCTTCATGAATTCAAAGCCTAGGACCCTTTGCTCCATGAATGACAACATCACAGATCTCCTAGAAAGAGCATCAGCTACTACATTGTTCTTGCCTTCTATGTACTTGCTTGAAAAGGAGAAAGATTGCAGGAATTCTACCCACTTGGCATGCCTGGGGTTGAGTTTGTGTTGACCATTGATGAACTTTAAAGACTCATGGTCTGAATGTAGCACAAAAGGCTTAGGTTTTAGGTAATGCCCCCAATGATTCAGAGCTCTCACTATGGCATAAAACTCTTTGTCATAGGTAGAGTAATTCAACCTTGCTCCACTTAGCTTCTCACTGAAATAGGCTATGGGCCTCTTCTCTTGAGCCAGTACTGCCCCAACTCCTAACCCACTTGCATCACATTCTACTTCAAACAGTTTGTTAAAGTCAGGTAAGCCTAGTATAGGGGATCTACACAACAGATCCTTAATGGTTTTGAAGGACTTCTCTGCCTTTTCTCCCCAAGTAAACTCTCCTTTCTTCATGCATTATGTGATAGGAGCCATGATAGAACTGAACCCCTGAATGAACCTTCTATAGAAGGATGCCAACCCATGGAAACTCCTGACCTCTGTCACTGTCTTAGGTGTGGGCCAATCCCTGATTGCCTTAACCTTCTCAGGATCAACAGCTACCCCATACTTTGATATGATGAACCCAAGGAAATGAACCTCAGGCTGCATGAAAGTGCACTTCTCTAGCTTACCATATAGCTTATTCTTCCTGAGAACCTCACAAAGCAAGTTCAGATGTTGTAGGGGTTCCTTCTTGCTTGAACTGTAGACTAGAATGTCATCAAAGTATACCACAATGAAATTTCCCAAGTAAGGCCTTAAGACTTCTGTCATGAGCCTCATGAAGGTGCTAGGGGCATTGGATAGCCCAAATGGCATCACTAACCATTCATACAGCCCATGCTTGGTCTTGAAAGCAGTCTTCCACTCATCTCCAGCTCTAATCCTTACTTGATGATACCCTTGCCTTAGATCAATCTGAGTGAACACTTGAGCCCCACTGAGTTCATCCAGAATGTCATTGAGTCTAGGTATAGGGAACCTATACTTAATGGTGATATTGTTAATTGCTCTGCTATCTATACACATCCTCTAAGTTCCATCCTTCTTAGGCACTAGCAGTGCTGGTACAGCACAAGGACTAAGAGACTCCCTGACATACCCTTTGCTAAGCAATTCTCCCACCTGAGATTGCAGCTCTTGTGTTGCCCTGGGGTCACTTCTATAGGATGGCTTGTTTGGAAGGACAGCCCCAGGTACTAGATCAATGTGGTGCTCAATTCCCCTTAGTGGGGGTAATCCACTAGGTAGTTCAGCAGGGAAAACATCCTCATAGGTTTTCAGCAAGGCTTGCACTTCCTTAGGCACTTGGTTAGACCCTTCCCCTACCTCCTTGGTGAGGAGGACATAGACTGGCCTAAGATCATTTAATTCTTGCTCCATCTCTGCTTCACTTAACAGCAGAACTTCCTTAGCAGCTTCAGTTAAGAGTGGAGGGTTCCCTTTCAGGATAGGGGGTAAAGGAGCTAAGATGATTTTCTTCTCCCCAAACCTAAAAGAGTAAGTATTGTCCCTTCCCTGATGGACAGCATCCCTATCAAACTCCCAGGGCCTCCCTAATAGAAGGTGACAAGCATCCATAGGCAATACATCACACAAGGCCTCATCAGCATATCCTTTCCCAATAGAAAATGGAACAACACATTGTTGATCTACTATAACTTCAGCCCCCTTGTTCAGCCACCTAAGCTTGTAAGGTTGAGGGTGGTCTTTGGTGGGCAATGTTAGTTTATCCACCATTGTCTTAGAGGCTACATTGGTGCAACTCCCTCCATCCACAATCAGCTTACACACCCTCCCTTTTATGGTGCACCTAGTTCTAAAGATCTGGTGTCTTTGATCTTCTTCTAAGGGTTGGGGTTGTGTGTGCATCACCCTCCAAGTCACCAGACTTAACCCAGCATCAGGTTCTATCAACTCCTCACTAGCCTCTATCTCAGGCTCTTCCATCTCCTCATCACAGACCAACACCTCATCATCCCCCCAATGGATTACCTCTAGAGTGCTCAGAGCTCTCTTAGATGGACATTCTCTAGCAAAATGTCCATATCCTTGACATTGAAAACACTTTTTGAGGGGGGTAGTCTTCCTTTGGCCTGCCTCAACAACCTTGCTTTTATCAGGGTTAAAAGGA
>JAIUZE010070214.1:0-32052 GCA_022085475.1 Heliosperma pusillum
TCTTTATCTTTATGTGAAAAGTAAACGTTAAGAAATGCCTAAACAGAAGGAGTATCGATAAAATTTGATTATAAATTGAAGGATTTAGCATTAACACAGTAAGAGGTATTTATACGAGGAATTCACAAACTCTATGCCTTGACAAGCAAGCTAACGATAATTTTTCATACTTCCTAGTTCCGAGACCTGAACTCATAATAAAATAAACGAAAATTTCTCATGGTACCTCTTAGTATGTCACTTTGTTCAAGATACCCCTCTATTTAAGAATGTGACAGTGGTACCTGTGAAGATATTAATGCAATACTTCCACATGTGAGTGTTATTGCACATTGATAAAAGAGGAGAAAGTTTACCACTTTATAAGACAAGGGGCTACTCCATCTATTGCCAATTGGTTTTAGAGTGCAACCTACTTGGGCTTATAAAGCGGTCTCTCTATCTCTCTCCTCAGTACAGGTGCGACCTATGCTCGATAATGAATTTAAAATGGTATTAGATCCCATGACAAAAGACCTGGGTATGATGAAAAAAAACTGGGCCTTTAAATGCCAGCTGGGCGAGGCTTTGTTTACCTTTTATTTGGCCTTGTCTGAGATTGTTTGTAGTCGGAGAAAAATCCATCCGTTGATGTCTTCGGTCTGGTTTAAGAGTGGGCTCACATGTGAGGGGCAGTGTAAAGAAACCCAAGAGTCCCACATGTGAGTGTTATCTCTCATTGATAAAAAGATTAGAGAGTTTAACACTTTATGAGGCAAGAGGCTACTCCCTCTGTTGCCAATTGGTTTTAGAGTGGAACCCCCTTGGACTTATAAAGTGGACTCTCTCTCCTCAGTACGGGTGCGACCCATGCCCGATAATGAATTTAACAGTACCTTTGATGTTCAGTATATATACGAACCGTGCCCCTGCTGTTATATCACCGCTAGTCCATTACATTTGAGTGGGAAAATTACATGTCGATGAATACGCGTCAGAGCCACACCAATTTATTGAATAGTTGACCCAGCCCCTTGTTGTTTGAAGAAACCCTCCACTCGAAATTGTAAAATTTCCCCCAACCCATGATTTCACCTGAATTCATTTCGTTTTCTCGGTGATCCGTTTGCAGGAACTGAGGGGTCTTTCTGTGGTCTTCTTCTCTAGGTACGATCCGAACCCTTGGGTTACTAAAGTCGAGGCTACGCCCCCTCTCTCTATCGGTCGAGTCAGTATGTTGTGCGAGGAAGCTTTCTTGCCTCTTCAAATGAGAACTGTTGAGTGATGGACTTGGCTTTTGGCGACTTTGTCCAAGAACCTAAAATCTTCCGGCAAGTGCACCCTAAGGAAAGTGCATTTCTCTTCTTTTGACATGTTCCAAGTTCGAAGTACCATTTGTACAAAGGAGCTCCCTAAAAAGGCTTTGCTTATGCTTTGATAAACCCGCTAAAGAAAGATTGGAGTTCAGAGGAATGTCAAGCAAGTCAAAACGACCCGTTTTTCCAGGTCTTTCTTTGCCAGAGTTTCCTTCAAGCCAGACAGTCGCCAAACCAAGCCAGCTTCCTACTCTATACTCTTCAGGCAGCCGGTTTTTAGATGCACTTTCTTGTATATTGCCGGTTTGAACTTTTGCTTCCTAATCACTTAAACGATAATCCCAATAACTATCGTCGCTCACACAAACTAACAAAACCTTTCTTCCTCATTATTCTTCATTCACATCACAAACCATTATACTTTTAATCACTTAAATGTTTTCTATCTTGTTAATAGTGGTTTCATTATTGTAATTATCCATATGCCTGCATTTATTTACCCAATTTTAATCATGGTTTCAGTAAAACCTTTTGTCTTCATATGAATGTATGTGCATGGTAGAAAGACTATTTTGGTGTAAAAACAACAATTTTATTTGACTGAGGATATGTGTTTATGTGATGATATGTGGTACATGTATTTGATTGAAAAGTTTGGTGTAAATACTTATTAAATTTTTGAAATTATGTTTTTGTGTTTGTAGGATATTGGAAGTTTGGTTGGTATTTCATCATAAAGGTAATACCTTTGACTTTCTTGTGCATGATGTCGACTTGCTTCAAGTTATTAACCTAATTTGTGAGCTTGGTGAAGAAGTTGTAATTCCATAGACCTTAATTAGACTCCTCTAATTATTTACTAAATTACTTATTAATTTAGTTTATAATGATCTATGTAACATGCATGCAAATATAAAGACATTTATATAAGAGAAGAAATTTTCTCACATTGATATGGAAAATATAAGGGCACACCAAGAACTCCTTCTTGTTGTTCTTGAGCTATAAATATGGATGAACACAAACTATCTCCAAAGTAGAAGATCTCCTCTAAGTTGCACCAAGATTAACCCAAATAATCTACCCTTATTATTCACTAGATAATAAGATAGATATTATTCTACTAATATTATGACTATATTACTACACTAGTAATACTTAGTAAATATTAGTATTTGAGAGTTTATAGTGAGAAGAAGAGTTTTAGAAAGAAGTATGACAATTGAACAAAATCAAGTAAGTAATGAAATGAACAACTTTTGTTCATTCTTATAGCCAATTTGGCCGGATGGTATTAGTCCAATAAGGACACTTATTTTGCTCAATTTTATCACATGCATTTGAGTGGAGTGTTGTAGTATATGTGATGATTGTATTATACTTGTTATGTCACTTTCACAAAGTAACTAAAGATGAAAAAATAAGAACAAAATCATCACCATGTAACTACTACCAAAACCGGTCCATTATGGTCTAGTTTGGTCCATTTTGATTTTTGATATTTGTCTCACAAATACTTATTGATCATATGGTTAATTATCTTGTATAATTAAGTGTTAATTTGATCATATAACAATTATATGACTCAATTAAATAAATAATATGTACTTAACATTTTAAGTAATATTTTACCATTATATCAATATCTAATGGGTCCCACAATGCTTAGTTAATTTATTTTACAACTCCTTGTAAATATAATTAACTAATTACCTCTATCTCAAAACCTCAACTAATTTAGTAATTTAACGATTAATTACTAAGTTAAATCTTATTTAATCGTATTAAAATAAGATATAAATTTATTAGTCAATTATCGCATAATTGAAAAATAATCTTAATCGAATTTGAGTTCTTAACTCAATTTCTAACAATTAACTCTCGTACATATCGAATATATGTAATGTACTAATTAACTGTATCGTATACAAATAATTAGTTACTATTTGGATTTCATCCTTTAGGTGTGACCGAAAGGGATCAGTTGATCACCGCCGTCAAACGACAATAACGTCAAACTCTAGTCAGCCAATCGTTATTGATTTACGTTAATCAACTGACTAATCATATATATAGTCAATAATTATCCCAATTATATTCCATAATAAGATTTATTATGTGGCGCACTATTGTGGAGGACACCTACTCCAACAATCTCCCACTTTTCTGACACAAGTGTGCGTCACCGATTCTCTTGTCTCTTTATCACATCGCCCACTCAACGCAAGGTGTCTTTCAGGTCGCACTTGCGATTGACAATATCTAGAGTGGTTTTCTCGATAGGGAGAGTAACTGTCTGACCAGAAAATCTACCATAGATCTCTTTCCGAGCGTGGCCACGCATTTACAGTAACTTCTCCTCGAGTGGCTAAAGATGTTTTTACCCAACGTGGGTGGACAATTCCTGTTGATCCATCTACTCTGTATGATGCAGATCACCATGATCCAGAAGAAGTCCATCGGCCTCCTTTTACGGCACGACCTAGAACATCAACCCAAACCAATCGGAAACTGCACCGACTCAGATAGACGGTCGCCAGTCAAAAGAATCGACTTATAGGAATAAGATAGAAGACCCTGCCACGACCAGGCATCAATTAATTGATTTAAGGGTCTCTACAATGTCACTGTCCGACAAGTGTCATACAGTCTTTTCTATGGTAAACGGACCAGTCCTCCTCCATGACCCCATGGTGCTGAACAACCATCGATCGACGTACAATCTAGTCATTTTGAGAACTCACCTCATTGAGTGACTGGGACAAAATCCTAATTCTCCTGTTCACTTTGAATTGGGTTCAACCTTTCTTTCAAACCATTCGGATAAACAAAGTATTAAAATTTAGTCAACTAAATAAGGAGTTTTTAATGAAACTCTAACAATGAATGCGATTATCAAATATTTGGAAAATTGATACGCTATCAATAATTTCATATCTCATAATCTCTAGCAATTCAGGTACATATTTCAATCCCATTGAAATGACATGACTATCATGTTCAGCCTGCAAAAGGCATGGCTAATGTATTAGCAATACTTGCATCTTTCCCATCTTTCTGATTGGTATTTCTCTTTTTCTACGTAATCTCATATTTCATAAAACTTTCTGAGTACTGTTCCTAAGTTAATCTAGACTTAGGACTCTTGGGCGCCTAAAGTACTCCCACGGTTTACCAGTACATTGGATAGGATCTACGCTATATAGAACTATTTCTAGTCCTTTCCCCCTCCAATACTGTTCGAATCCACATCTACTTTCATATGCACATCATATGACCAATGTGACTCCATTTCCGTTGTTAAATCCGCAATGATAAATTTCCTGGAACATCTCCACGGATACATTTCTATGTGAAATGTCACTCTACTTGGAACCTTCCAATAGTCTTTTCTGCTTGGAACTCTTCCAACAGATAAATCTTCTATAAAACACAGCCAGCTCGTGATTTCACATCACTTTGATCAGTTTGGAAACTGAAGTCTGTGTAACCCTTACACGCAACTCATTTTAAACTCCAAACACATGGAACATGTCTTTTAGTCCTTCGCAAGTACTAAGGATGTTCTTTATGGCTATCAAGTGACTCTCACTTGGATTTGATTGCAAATGATTCGTCATACTCAAAGCATGCGAAATGTCGGATTGAGTATACATCATAGCGTATATAATTGATCCCGCAGCGGAAGCAAAAGGACTCAATTATGATGTGTTCAACTTCCTTGAACTAGTCAAAGATCTTATCAATATAAGAATTTTGACTCAATGCTAATATCCTTTTAGATTTATCTCCATAGATCCAGATATCTAAAAGATGTATTCTACTTCTCCAAAATCTTCCATCATCTAAAATGATCAATATGTCTCCACATATAAGACTGATAAAAACCATATTACTCCCACTAAACTTCATGTATAAACATAATTCCTCGAGATATCGAGAAATATTTTATGACATGATTGACACACCAATTCCAACTCTTTAGTGCTTACTTAAGACATCCTCTTAAGCTTGCAAATTAACTTAGAATAGTTAGGATCTACGAACCCACAGGTGAATATAAAATATACTACCTCTTCTAGAATCGTATTCAAGAAGGTGGTTCTTGAGATCCAGTTGGCATCATACTATTATGATATGCTGTAATCGCTAAGTATATTCGAATGGATCAAAGAATTCAGGTTGGTGCAAAACTCTTTGCCTACCAAGTTATCTTTGAAAACATTTTAATGTTCATCCATGCAAATTTCGATCTTAAAAATCAATTTACATTGAAGAGGTCGTACTTCTTCAAGTAAAATTTACCAGGTCACATACCTTACCATCATGCATGGAGTCCATTACGAATCGTATGACTCTAAGCCATATCAAGAAGTTGGGACTAAAAACAGTCTTTTATAAGTCGCATATTAGAATGCATATTAGAATTCATCACTATAAAGGAGCGATAAAATTCCACCTAACCTCCTAGGTTCCGAAGAAATAACTACTGAACAAGCAATGAGGAAAACTTTTTTCGGACCATATGCTCAGTTTGTGGCTCTTGAAACATTTTCTCCCACTCTGTCTTATCAAGAAATAATCGTATTTTTATTGAAAGACAGCATCACGAGTCAACAACGCTTTGTTCTCGTGGTCAAATGTGGGATTAATTGAGCCCTTGTTTCATTCAAATAACGTATAAATTAAGGTACGCTACCTACCGCCCCATCTCCGTATTGGAAGGAAATCAGACTGTTTTTAATGTGGTTTTATTACTATGGTGGGAAAGAAATTAGCATACACAATATACGATCCCAAGGTTAGTCAAATGGCTCAATTTTGACTTGCCAAAGACAAAACCACATCGTATAAGGTTCTGTTTCTCTATTCAACAACACCTTATCTAATAATGTGTGTTAGAGAAGTTAACTTGTGAAACCATTTCACAATACTTGTGGTGAAAATCAAAGTCAATACTTAGATATTTATAGTTACGATTTAGTCGTAAGTCCTTGATCTAATGCTCTAGTGGTTAACTACTTCTCATTGAATCTCTTTGAACTTTTCAAAGATTTTTCTTAGCACCTCATTAAGTAGATTCAAACATAATATCTACTTAAATCGTCGGTATCAAGTGAAGTAATCATTACCCTCTCTGGTTGTGTTTGTTATTGGACCACACGTATTCTTATGTAATGGGGCCAATAATTTACTAGTTCGATTTCCTTTTCAACAAAAGGGCACGAATCATCTTGCCTGGAATACAAGATTCGCACACACCATAAGATTCAAAATCAGATGGGTTAGGGATAGTTGTTAATACTAGCCTCTTAATGTGCTACACAATCCAGAATTAAGATTAGATAAGGGTCACCAATTTTTTTTTGAGCTTTTACAATCTATATGACAAGTAATTATTACTAGTTTAGATCAAGAATATATTTACCTTTGATTGGTATGGTATAACCATTGACCAAGTATAGGCATATTAAGATACAACGTTTGTTCTATTCACAAAAGTGAAACACTTGTGTCGTACACAAAAGTGGATACTATATTCTTTATTTAGAGGTTATGTACATAATAACGTTTATTAAAGTATACCTCTAAATCCAAAACTCGATTGATCACATTATAACTTTTATATGTCTCTATAGAAATAAAACTACAATAGTTATATTTCCCTTGTAGGTCGACATTTAATTATGGTTAGTCGTCGCACGAATCATTATTATATGCATCGAATACATTGATGAAAACCATAATGGATATCTAATACCCAAAAATATTTGCATTTAGCAAAATTAATGTCGATCATACAGATATTCTGGGTGAAAAATTACACCTAATTTCTAACTCTTTAGAAAACTTTGGGAAGATTCTTTTCTTGTGTCCTACACTGTAAAATAGAATCGTCAAAAAGTTGGGTTCGACACCTTGCTTGGGTTTTGACTTTACTATTCAAAATAGTCTTGCCTTTATCCCTTGCCTTGTGTCAAAGTCGAGCCAACCTACTCTTGAACCTCGTCTTAACAATTAAGAATATAAACATCATTCTTAGTGCTCCCCCTCACTTTCATGAATCTCTACTTAGACAAGTATATAGGAATTATTGTGAAGACTATTCTTCATTTCATTCATGGTTTTACCTTCAAAAGGATAAACTTTTCATGAAGTGATTACGGTATTTGGTTTGTTCACGATTTCAAATACATCGATTAACCTAGTCATCCCAACTGTTTTGGCCTCTTTTGAGGTAAGCCTCGATAAGGAGCATTATGACGACATACCAAAATACAAACATTTTCTTTGGAGCAAAAATTTGATGTACCATTGTTATAAGAAGGCGTCACAATATATTCAAAAACGCTTTTGACTAAGTGTGACTTATTCATTTACTCTTCATAAGAGACATTTGCAATGGTGAATATGAGGATCAAAAGATACAATTCATTTTGTCTTTAGCTACGGTGATATAAACGGAGATTGCAATCAAAATGCTACCGTATAAAATAATGGAAACCTTTTCCACGATTGAACGAATTTATAAGTTCATAGAAGAAAAATAATTGTCATTGCGCGAATAAAAAATAAATATCAACGAAAATAAACATTCATTGCTTATATATAATTTACTTGTAAAAACAATTTTAAACAAGTCACTCATATAATGACCCCTCACGAAATTATATAAGTGATTCCAAGACCCATCTTTAGACAAAAATAGTCATCGCATGCTACCTTTATCTAAAAATGGTAATTCAATACTTGACTAATTCTACACTTAGAACTCTTGGTTGACGGATTTCAACTAAATCCATCTCCTAGTCCCAAGATAACGCTTATCTCGTTGAGTCCAATCCAATTTTGGCTTGTGATCGCATCACCCTACTTACCCGAGGTAAAAAGGGACCCACGAGTGTGACACCCTCGAATTTGCGGAAAGATAAACAAGTAATTTAAATAAATAAAAGATGAGAATACATTTTTAATAGGTTCACTTTAGTGAAAATCGGTAAATTTTAAAACTGGAACCTATCATTAAATATATTCATCGTAACAAAGGTGTCTTAAAGAAAAAGGTTCATAACAAAAAGGAAATAATATTATACATAAGAAGTATCCAAAACGGGAGACATATCTCCCGTATAAATACGGAAATAAAAGAGTGTATAATATAATACAATCCTAAGAACCGAATATAGGTCCAAGGTAATACTTCACTCGCTAGCTCGTCAATGTACCCAAGTATGCATCACAAACCTTCCAACCGCATTAAATATAAACACGGAAGCCACAGTCAGTGGGGAGTAACTCCGAGTTCTCCCAGCCACGAAATGTCGAGTTTAATAAAACATGAATAACATAAAAGAGATGTATATGGAAAAATACAAAACTTAACATATACGATATGCTTTTCATGTTATGAAACAAATAACTAACATATAACCTATCATATGAAGGCTAAGCTACATTTAAAACAACCTATACCACGAGGTAGGGAAGATAGTATTTTAGCTCAGAGGTTACATTTAAAACATGGCCGTAATACAACTCAACTCTAATCATACAAACTATCATGTGAATCAGTTAACAACCGGTAATACAAACTCTATCAACCTTAGCCGGCTTGCATCTCACCTTCTAAGATTCATAGAATCATCAAACATGAAAGACCAATACGTCTAGAAATAGGCATAAGTTCTTAGTACGGCCAATAGTCGACTTCTGTAACTCGAGGCTATACCACAAGGTAGGAAAACATCCTAGTCCTAGACTGATCAGACCTAGCGACAACAGCTAACCCATTCCCTGTCTCATGACCAAAAGTACATGAGAATCTCTCCTAGGCGACCCCCTAAGCAGAGTTGGCTAGTACTTAAGCTGGCTCCATTCCCAAAGTGGAAGCAATTAGGCGCCATGCCCCAGCTTGGATATAAACCCACCAAGCCGGGAACACAAAAGCTATCAAGCTGTGAACTCCATATGCTCGTTAAAGATAGTAAGGCCTATCAATGTCATGGTCCAAGATACTCATTTAGAATTAGAATGGTCAAGACTCCATATACTCATAATTCTCTATGGGTACTTAGTCAACACGACACCAACCATATAATCAAACAGTCACGGGAAAAACATCCTATCATGTGACTAATTGCATATAAATCAAATTCAAATATCATATCGCCTCATATCTACTAAGGCTAATTCAATAATTAAATAAAACCTTATTTGAAGACAAATCCCCGACCCGAGTCCCGCGACGGGTCATCAGTCAAAACGGGGCTGACTAAATCTTAGTTTGACCAAACCCGTTTGGTCAAACCGGCTAGAAACAGAGTCTTAGCCATTTAGGCTTGAACATAAGAACATCATATTCATTTCATGCTATTTTATTCTAATTTCTAACATGTGAATTATTAATTCTTACGAAACCCGCTAGACTTAAAGGGTATCAAATTAAACTACAATCTCATGCTATAATTTCTAACATGTGAGAAATAATAATATTATGAAAAACCGTTTAAGTAAATAATTTACTTATTAAAATTTCCCACTTGCTAAATATTACAAAACATAATATAATAATAACGATAAACTCAAAAAACCGTCACAAGTCCAAAGGGGGACTCACGGGTCATCCGGGCTGGATTGGGCCGAGACAAGAACCGGGCCTGGACTGGGCCCACGGGCTGGTTTGGGCCGGTTTTGGTCACTATTTCTAAAACCGTTTCTAAATATTTTCCCGCATGCTTAACATATTTAAAACCCGTCAAAACAACAACAAAACAATCAAGTATCGACACAAGCCCAAAGGCCAAATCACGGACCAACCCAGACCGGGTCTGAACCGGCCTGGACCGGGCTGAACCGGGTCTGAACCGGCCACCATACACGGCCACCACCATAGAACAACCCCAAATTATTTCTAACATGTTTTAATTAACAACCATCCATTTTAACAACCAATTCAACCATCATTCATACAAAAATCATGATTATGAACAAATCATCCAACATATCAAAAACAATAAATATGTTAAAAATTCATACAACATAATAATAATAACAACTTATCATGTTACTACTTAAAACCGTAAATAATAATAACATAATAAAAACAATAAAAACAACTAAAGTAAAAGTATGTAACATTAATTCGTCGAGTAACTCGGTAATCGTTAACTTAGCTAGCACAAAACCAAATAGCACCAAAATAAGACCTAAAAACCCGTCTACTAATCTTCTTCTAAAATATACGAGTCACCAAACTCGTCTTCATAATCTTCTCCTATAAGAAATGACAAAAATAACATTATTAGAAGAGTAAATTAATAATTACTCCCTTATAAGATCCACTTTTCTAAATTTACTCCCTTATAAGTTGTTTTGCTAAAATTACTCCCTAAAGTTACATTTTTACCAAAAATTGCTTCAAAAGTCCTATTTAAGTCACTTATTTTGTCTGTTTTTTAACTCTCCCTCAATTTGTCTACATAATTTTACCTTTCAAAGTATAGATTGGCTAATGCACAAACGAAATAAGTTCAAAAATGGACAAAATAAATGACTTAAATTGGACTTTTGAAACAATTTTTGATAAAAGTGTAACTTTAGGGAGTAATTTTAGCAAAACAACTTATAAGGGAGTAAATTTAGAAAAGTGGATCTTATAAGGGAGTAATTATTAATTTACTCTTATTAGAATTAAAACTTGATTTCAACAATTAAAGTGTTGAAAACGATTTTGTCGGAATTGAAAATGAAATGTACACGGAGATGAAGAGCGGAGAGGAGACTCTAGAAATATAATTTAGAACGGATTTGGCCAAGTAACGAAGGTTTTGTGACGATTTTGCTCAAGAACGATCAAGAACACCAAGAACAATTGTGATTATATTAAAGAAGGTATTAAGTAGATATTAAGTTGATTTAATGTAAAATAGAAAGATAATTAGTGAGTAAGAGGGGAGGGTTGGACCGTGTAATATAGGGGATTAATGGGAGTCTGGTTTTGAACTTGTTGTTACGGGATTGACTCAGGTTTTTAAAATATATATGTAAATATCTAGATATTATTAATATTATTTCGTTAAAATCAATATCTAGATATTATTAGATTTATGTTAGTTTAAATCAAAGGAGGAAAATATCTATCCAGAGACCAGAGGGAAGAGGCGTTGGAAGAGAAAAATCGGGTCCGGTTTAAAAGCGATTTGTTGCGTATTTAAGCTGACAGATTGAATAAGTTTACAAATATCTTAGATATTTTGATTATTTAATAATCAAGTTTCTCAAAGATCCTAAAATGGGGAAAAGGTTATTTGGGCGTGTGGCCCAATGGAGATCGGGTTTGGGTTTGTTTCGGACTTACGTTACGTTTGACTTTCGGGAATTTAAATGAAGTTCGGTTTAAAACCGTATAACCTACTCTTTATTTCCAAATAAATTCAAAATAATTATATTAAATTATCATAAATTCAAATAAATCGTAATAAATTAAAATAAATTAAATTTATTACTTTTCAAATATAATTTCGGTCTTTCAAATTACGGGGTGTTACAATCACCCCTCCTTTTAAAAAGTTTCGTCCTCGAAACTTAGAAGGAGGAATGTGACATATATGTACGTCTATTTCAAACCTTTTAAAATATATTTGTAATAAAAATACAGGGTCTTATCAATGGGCGGAAGGTTCTCGTCTGCAGTTAAGAACATCGACGTCCCAAGTCAAAGACTTAAAAGATACATTTTCGCATCAACAAATGAGAAAACTAGTTATCGAACGTCTCCAATAACGAGTCTCAACACTCCTTGACGGTAAAACTACTTGAAATCATCAAACATTTCCAAAAGCTTTTAGTTCAAAACTTCTATAGTAAAGGTAATAACTCTACTATCTATGCCTAAAATTTCTAACTAAAGCTTCTAATAATCTATCTATAAGAGATGATATTCGATAGAAGGAACGGAATATTCGAAAGAGTAAATCGAATAGAAAGAGGGAAGAAAGAAGGAGGTTTACCTCAAGCAAAGAGCTCGGGATATTTAGCTAACATTTTAGCTTCGGGTTCCCAAGTTTCCGCTTTAACGTTTCCACAACGCCAAAGGATACGAACTAAGGGTACCACTTTGTTTTCTGAGTTGCTTGCTAGCCCTTTCAAGTATACGAATCGGCCTTTCTTCCAAAGCCAAATTAGGTTCCAAGTCCAACACTTCTTCTTGAATAATATGACTCGGATCACTAATATACTTCTTCAATTGAGAAACATGGAACACATCATGAACTTTACTCAAGTTCGGAGGTAATTCCAAACGATAAGCAACGGAACCAACTCTCTTAAGCACACGAAACGGTCCAATATATTTAGGACTCAACTTTCCCTTCACTCCAAACCGTTTCACTCCTTTCATCGGTGACACTTTAAGGAATACTCGGTCATCAACATCAAATTCAAGTGGTCGACGACGGCCATCGGCATAGGATTTTTGTCTATCTTGAGCGGCTTTCATTCGCTCACGAATGACTTGAACTTGATCAATCGTTTCAGTCACTATGTCGGGACTCAACACATGATCATCCTGGACTTGATCCCAACAAACCGGACTATGGCACTTCCTACCGTATAAAGCCTCGTACGGTGCCATTTTGATAGAAGCATGGTAACTGTTGTTATAAAAAAATTCAACCAGAGGCAAACACTTCTCCCAAGAAGCGTGAAAGTCTAAGGCACAAGCCCGGAGAAGATCTTCCAAAGTTTGGATCGTCCTCTCGGTTTGACCATCAGTAGCGGCATGAAATGCTATGCTCATCAACAATTTACTACCCATGGCTTCTTGTAAAGCCGTCCAGAATCGGGAACAGAATCTCGGATCATGATCTGAAACTATATCTTTAGGAATTCCATGGTAGCGTACTATCTCTTTCACATAGGCACCAGCTAAGACATCTATCTTCCAAGTTTCTTTGATAGGCACGAATCTGGCACACTTGATTAGACGGTCTACAATAACCCAGATGGCATCCTTTCCACTTGAAGTTCTAGGTAAAGCCATCACGAAGTCCATAGAAATAGACTCCCATTTCCAAAGAGGAATTTCCAAAGGTTGTAGCAAACCTCCGGGTCTTTGATGTTCGATCTTCACCTTCTGACAAGTAAGACATTTACTAACATACTCTTTACTTCAATCTTCATCCTAGGCCACCAAAACTGTGGTCTCAACAATCTTTTACAGTTTTTTCACCCGCCAGGAGATAGATAAGAAAAAGCTGACTTTGCATCAAGTATTCTCTTTCTCAACTCGGCACTTCTCGGAACATACATTCTACCATGGTAACGAAGGTAGCCATCATTATCCACCACACAATCCTTAGCTTGCCCAAGTAAGATTTTTGCTCGTATGGCTATGAAAGTAGCATCCTCCGGTAGATAAGTACGAATCTCTCGATAGAAATCGGGTTCCGCAGTCAAAGCACCAAGATAATCGAATCCTTTCCCAACCAACTGTATCTTAAGCTTCTGAAATTCTGTTACCAGTTCATCGGGTAAAGTACTAAGAGCATTCAATGAATGACTAGTCTTTCTACTCAATGCATCTGCCACAACATTTTCCTTTCCTTCATGGTAAATCAACTCGGCATCATAATCATTCACTAACTCTAACCATCTTCTCTGTCTCATATTCAACTCCTTCTGAGTAAAGATGCACCTCAAGCTTTTATGATCGGTATAGATTCGCCAATGAACTCCAATAAGATAGTGTCTCCAAGTTTTCAATGCATGCACCACAGCTGCTAACTCAAGATCATGAGTCGGGTAGTTCACTTCATGAACCCTGAGTTGTCGAGAAGCATATGCAATGACCTTTCTATTCTGCATTAAGACACATCCCAAACCATGCTTAGAAGCATCACAATAGACATCATAATCAGCTTCATCATCTGGTAAAGTCAATACCGGTGCGGTAGTCAATCTCTTCTTTAATTCCAAGAAGGCATTTTCACATTCATCGGTCCAGATATACTTTGCTTTCTTCTTTAGCAATTGAGTCATCGGTCTTGCTAACTTAGAGAAATCTTTCACAAACCGACGGTAATAACCCGCTAAACCAAGGAAACTCCGAATCTCGGACACATTTTTCTGACTCTTCCATTCCACCACGGCCTCAATCTTAGCTGGATCGACCATAACACCGTCTTTTGAAATGACATGACCAAGGAAAGATACCTCGGGCAACCAGAATTCACATTTAGAGAACTTAGCGTACCATTTTTGGCGTCGAAGAACACCCAAAATGGTTCGGAGGTGATCATCATGTTCTTCCTTAGATTTAGAAAAGATCAAAATATCATCAATGAATACTACAACACATTTATCGAGGTACTCGCTGAAGGTACGATTCATCTGATCCATGAATATTGCTGGAGCGTTAGTCAAACCGAATGGCATCACTTTAAATTCGAACTGACCATACCTCGAGCTAAAAGCAGTCTTGGGAATATCTGCTTCACGAACGGGAATTTGATGATAACCCGATCTAAGATCAATCTTTGAAAAAGTTGAAGCACCACGTAACTGGTCAAAGAGATCATCAATACGCGGAAGTGGATATTTTTTTTTGATTGTGACACGGTTCAACTCACGATAATCAATGCACAGTCGCATAGAACCGTCTTTTTTCTTCACAAAGAGAACGGGAGAACCCCAAGGAGAAGCACTAGGCCTAATAAAGCCTTTCTCAATCAAGTCATCAAGTTGGATTCTCAACTCTTTCAACTCGGAAGGAGCCATACGTTAAGGAGCTTTAGCAATTGGTCCAGTTCCAGGAACTAGATCAATGGAAAATTCAACATCTCTTTCAGGAGGAATTCCGGGTAATTCATCGGGAAAAATATCTGGATATTCCTGAACAATTGGCACATCTTCCAATGAAGGCAAAGACGAAGTGGTAGAAGTAGTCACAACACATAAGAAAGCTTTGTAACCTTTCTTGATAGCTTTTACCATCTCCATAGCCGAAACAAGTTTCACAGTGGTCTGTTTTCGAACCCCTTGATAGGATACACGGGTACCTAAAGGGCTTTTGAGAATAATCTTCTGGTCACGGCATTCAAATCGAGCATAATATGTAGATAACCAATCCATGCCCAGAATGATATCAAATTCTTCAAGAGGGAACCGAAGGAGATTAGCCGGAAATGTAGATCCGTTTATTGATATAGGAATGTCCGAATGAACATAAGAGCATGAAAACACATCTCCGGACGGTAAAGATATAGGAGTACTTTCTCCAACTGAAGCTTTGATAGGTAATTTATCGGATAGTCTCATCGAAATAAAGGACAAAGAAGCTCCCGTATCAAATAAAATTAAACACGGTATTTCATAAATTGAAAACATACCAGTCACAATGTCTGGTTGAGCATCGGTCTCAGCGCGGCTCATAATGAAAATTCGACCCTTCGGTCTCCCAGAAATAGCTGGTGTAGAAGCTGTCTTCTTCTTATCAGGACATTCATTAAACTTGTGTCCCGGTTTCTGACAATTAAAGCACACAAGTGGCTTGTTGAAACAGCCAATACCGGGATGCATAGGCATCTTGCACCCAAAACAGATACGACCCTTAAGATCGTTGTTGTTGCTCGGGACGAATGGACGGTTACTCTGAGTTGCTTGTCCACTCTGAAAATTCTTCCTCTTGTTTGAGTAAGAGGAGAAAAAGGAAGGTCGAGAAGTAGGATACAACGGTCTCTTACCATAAGCATTAGGAGCAACATACGAGGTACGAGCCTCGTCGGCAATCTCGCGAATTGAACTCTCTGCCCATATAGCATCGTTGTAAATAGAGACAAAGGAAGTAGAACCCCTACTGATCTTGCCCTTCACCTGAGGAGAAAGTTTTCCCAGGTAAAAGAATGCCTTGTCTTCCTCCTTTTTAATAAGCGAGTGGCATAATGAGCCAACTCTTTGAATTTGGTCGTGAACTCCTGAACTGAGAGTCTTCCCTGTTTGAAATCCATGAATTCCTTCAGTTTCTGCTGCCTCAATTCGTCAGGGTAGAACCTCGACTCTAATAGCTCACGGAAACGAGTCCAACCAAAACCAGGTTCCAACTTAGAAGTAGGGCCAGAAAGTGACCACCACTGATCAGCTTCCTTCACTAAGAAGTGGGAAGCAAGACGGCCTTTATCCGTTTCAAGAACATCATATAGAGAAAAGTTCTTCTCCATTTCCCGTATCCATTCCGAAAGTTCGATGGGATCCACTTCACCACCATAGGTTTTGGCTTTGCTCCTAGACAGTTGTGAAGCAACCCATGTATAACTTCCGGGTCTCTCATGGTCGCGAGGAGGATTAGGAATAGGATTCGGCTGTTGATTTTATTGATTTTGCTGATTCTGTATAATAAGAGTAAAAGCTTCTAGGATCGCGTTGTCAACTCTCGGAGGCATCTTGTAAAAGAAAACACAGATTAGTACTTATCATTTAGCAAGCACAAAGAGACTACAACATAAATCCTAATCTACCCATCCTACCATTCTATCTCACAAGTTTATTATTTTATTAAGGTCAAGTTATTTATACTAGGGTACACAAACGTGCGTCAAGAGCGAAATGCTCTGATACCAACTGTGACACCCTCGAATTTGCGGAAAGATAAACAAGTAATTTAAATAAATAAAAGATGAGAATACGTTTTTAATAGGTTCACTTTAGTGAAAATCGGTAAATTTTAAAACCGGAACCTACCATTAAATATATTCATCATAACAAAAGTGTCTTAAAGAAAAAGGTTCATAACCACAAGGAATAATATTATACATAAGAAGTATCTTAAAACGCTGGGAGACATATCTCCCGATAACTACGGAAATAAAAGAGTGTATAATAATATACAATCCTAAGAACCGAATATAGGTCCAAGGTAAATACTTCGCTCGCTAGCTCGTCAATGTACCCAAGTATGCATCACACACCTGCCAACCGCATTAAATATAAACACGGAAGCCACAGTCAGTGGGGAGTAACTCCGAGTTCTCCCAGCCACGAAATGTCGAGTTTAATAAAACATGAATAACATAAAAGAGATGTATATGGAAAATACAAAGCCTTAACATATACGATATGCTTTTCATGTCATGAAACAAATAACTAACATATAACCTAGCATATGAAGGCTAAGCTACTCATGCAAGCTATCATGTGAATTAGTTAACAACCTATACCACGAGGTAGGGAAGCTAGTATCCTAGCTCAGATGTTACATTTAAAACATGGCCATGATACAACTCAACCCTAATCATACAAACTATCATGTGAATCAGTTAACAACCGGTAATCCAAACTCTATCAACGTTAGCCGGCTTGCATCTCACCTTCTACGATTCATAGAATCATCAAACATGAAAGACCAATACGTCTAGAAACAGGCATAAGTTCTTAGTCCAGTCAATAGTCGACTTCTGTAACTCGAGGCTATACCACAAGGTAGGAAAACATCCTAGTCCTAGACTGATCATACCTAGCGACAACAGCTAACCCATTCCCTGTCTCATGACCAAAAGTACATGAGAATCTCTACTAGGAGACCCCATAAGCAGAGTTGGCTAGTACTTAAGCTGGCTCCATTCCCAAAGTGGAAGCAATTAGGCAGCCATGCCCCGGCTTGGTATCAAAATCCCAGGCCAGTGACACAAAAGCTATCAAGCTGTGAACTCCATATACTCGTTAAAGATAGTAAGGCCTATCAATGTCATGATCCAAGGTACTCATTTAGAATTAGAATGGTCAAGACGCCATATAATCATAATTCTCTATGAGTACTTAGTCAACACGACATACATCATACAATTAAACAGTCACGGGAAAAACTTCATATCATGTGACTAATTGCATATAAATCACATTCAAATATCATATCGCCTCATATCTACTAAGGCTCATTCATTCATTCATTAAATAAAACTTTACCTGAAGACAAATCCCCGACCCAAGTCCCGCGACGGGTCATCAGTCAAAACGGGGCTGACTAGATCATAGTTTGACCAAACTCGTTTGGTCAAACCGGCTAGAAACAGAGTCTTAGCCATTTAGGCTTGAACATAAGAACCTCATATTCATTTCATGCTATTTTATTCTAATTTCTAACATGTGAATTATTAATTCTTACGAAACCCGCTTGACTTAAGGGATATCAAATTAAACTACAATCTCATGCTATAATTTCTAACATGTGAGAAATAATAATATTATGAAAACCGTTTAATTACATAATTTACTTATTAAAATTTCCCACTTGCTAAATATTACAAAACATGATATAATAATAACAATAAACTCAAAAACCGTCACAAGCCCAAAGGAGGGCTCACGGGTCATGGGCTGGACCGGGCCTGGACTGGCCCCACGGGCTGGTTTGGGCCAGTTTTGGTCAACATTTCTAAAATCGTTTTCTTAATATTTCCCGCATGCTTAACATATTTAAAACCCGTCAAAACAACAACAAAACAATCAAGTATCGACACAAGCCCAAAGGGCCAATAACGGACCAACCCAGACCGGGCCTGAACCGGGCCTGTTTTCAGCCACCACTCACGGCCACCACTCACGGCCACCACCAACAACAACCCCAAATTTATTTCTAACATGTTTTAATTAACAACCATCCATTTTAACATCCAATTCAACCATCATTCATACAAAAATTATGATTATGAACAAATCATCCAACATGTAAAAAATACTAAATATGTTAAATATTCATAAAACTTAATAATAATAACAACCTAGCATGTTACTACTTAAAACCATAAATAACAAAAACCAAAGTAAAAACATATGTGACATTAATTCGTCGAGTAACTCGGTAATCGTTACCTTAGCTAGCACAAAACCAAATAGCACCAAAATAAGACCTAAAAACCCGTCTACTAATCTTCTTCTAAAATATACGAGTCACCAAACTCGTCTTCATAATCTTCTCCTATAAGAAATGACAAAAATAACATTATTAGTATTAAACCTTGATTTCAACAATTAAAGTGTTGAAAACGATTTTGTCGGAATTGAAATGAAACGTACACGGAGATGAAGAGCGGAGAGGAGACTCTAGAAATATAATTTCGAACGGATTTGGCCAAGTAACGAAGGTTTTGTGACGATTTTGCTCAAGAACGATCAAGAACACCAAGAACAATTGTGATTATATTAAAGAAGGTATTAAGTAGATATTAAGTTGATTTAATGTAAAATGAAAGATAATTAGTGAGTAAGAGGGGAGGGTTGGACCGTGTAATATAGGGGATTAATGGGAGTCGGGTTTTGAACTTGTTGTTACGGGATTGACTCGGGTTTTATAAATATATTATGGTAAATATCTAGATATTATTAGATATTATGTTTGTTTAATCAAATATCTAGATATTATTAGATATTATGTTAGTTTAATCAAAAGAAAGGAAAATATCTAATCCTAAGAGACAAGAGGGAAGAGGCGTGTGGAAGAGAAGAAATCGGGTCCGGGTTTAAGCGATTTGTTGCGTAATTTAAGCTGACAGATTGATAAAGTTACAAATATCTTAGATATTTGTATTAGTTTAATCAAGTTTAATCAAAAGATCTAAAATGAGGGAAAAAGGTGTTTTGGGCGTGTGGCACATGTAGGAGTCGGGTTTCGGGTTTGTTTCGGGACTTAAGTTGACTCGGGAATAGTTAAATGAGTTCGGGTTTAAACCGTATAACCTACTCTTTAATTCCAAATAAATTCAAAATAATTATATTAAATTATCATAAATTCAAATAAATCGTAATAAATTAAAATAAATTAAATTTATTACTTTTCAAATATAATTTCGGTCTTTCAAATTACGGGTTGTTACAAATATTCATCATTCAGTTCATACAAGGTGGTTTATGCGATTGACTTGACTAATTTCCCCCTTTTCCGAATATAGGGTTCTAACAGTGTTCAATTAAGACAATACTAGACAATTACTAAGTAGATTAAAGAATAAATACTATAATCTCATACAAAAATAAAGGCAACTTACAAGTTTGAGAATAGATTAGGTAGTCTTGCTACTGAATTCCCCCAAAAGATGAAGAAGGTGAATCTTCTCCCTTCTCGCTCTCTCTAGATTTTATGTGTGATTTTGGAATTGAAGCAAAAGTATTTTTGGGTAGATATATTAGGCTTATATAGGTTAAGGTAAGTCTAACTAGATTAGGAAATAAAATATACAAGGCTTGTCTAACTCACGCCGGCCGAGTCTATCGGTCAACACCAAAACCACGTGACACATGAACTTTCCTAACCGGCATTTTCGATCGACGCGACACCTTGGTCGATCAACATACAACCAAACTAGTTGATTAAAAAAACCTTTAGTCGATCGACATACTCTAGCAGACCAACACGCCTAAACTTACGCTAAATCGATCGATTATTCTAACAAACATGGGTATTACAGTCTCCCCCCCTAAAAAGGAACGTCGTCCCGAAGTTCGCACATACTATACAAAATGGCACACCCAACTTAACTCAAACAATTTAAAAATTAAGATATATAAACTCAATATTTATTACGACTCGGTGTTGAGGTTAAAAGTCGTCACAACCAAATCAAACAACAACTAAAGTAGTAGACTGAATGAACACGAGGACGGCGGGGATTACTTACCTGGCTAGTTCAAGTCTAAATTTAACCTAGAAATAAGGTTTGAAGGATAAACTAAACTGAAATCAAGTAAACAAGATTAGATCAATCAAATTGGGAAAGAACTTAAGGAGGTCGGGTTCACTAAGGCAAAAAAAAGGGTAATTCGGGCTAAGGGTAAAGGTAGGATGGGATAGATTATCTAAGTCGGTCTCAAACTTTTCGTAAAGGGGGTTCCTTGGCCAACGCTCGAAGGCTTTCGGCAAAGCTAGATCGGCATACTAAAATACAACACACAATCCAAAACCACAAGCTTTCGCAACAAGGAATGAAAAACACTCAAACTTTCATTCAATCATTTTATGAAACACTTGGCATGCAAGAAGATGGATAAAAACACCCCTCCATTTTTTTACCCATTAATAACCCAACTTTAACACCAAATTCAAGTCAAGGTTCCCCCTTATCCATAGATGATATACTACTCACACATAGTTGGAGTTACACAATCAAATGACATGAAAATCATAGTAACAATCCAAACAAACATCACGTTGAAAAATATAATACTAGCTTGATAAAATTAACTAAGTTAAATAATTAATGAAGGGAGTAAAGGAAACAAATCAAGACAAAGGAAAAGATGAAGGATTAAACAAAATAAAATGATCTTTTGAATTAGGGTTTTGTGCTAAGATAGATTTACATCACTAAAACCATTTCTATTTATACTAAGATAAGGTACAATAGGAGATTTGGACCCGTCAAAGAATGAAATGGACTGCTAGCCGGTCGACCAAACGCTGGTCATGGGACCGAATTTGGGCGCATTGTCAAAACTATAAATTTAGGATATCATTAGGTGGGTCGAGTCGGTCGACCGGAGGCCGGTCGACAACCGGCGCAGAGACCAAACTCCAATTCTTCTTAAAAGAGCAGAAATTGTGTAGATGTACTCTCAGCCAGTGGGCCGGCGGCCGATTGGCCGGCTGGAAGTCCTCTGCTCTTCTTTCTTTATTATTGGATAAGGGGAAGTGTGGGAGCCGGCTAACCGGCGGCCGACTGACCGGCTGAGTGTCCTCTCAGCTTCTTCCCTTCATTTCCTCGATGGGATCGATCCATTCTCCATATTTCCGAGCATATGACACCCAATTCCCGTCAAAATACCTGAAATACACAATATAACAAGGTAGATTGAGGCATGCACACATTCGACATAAAATTGGCATAAAAAACGGTTTTTTAACCTAAAACACAAACAGAGATAGAGGAGAATCACTACAAAATAATACCCTGTCACTTGGCCTTTACACCACGGGGTTATCACATTTTACCCCATGCCAATAAGGTTACGTCCCTATAACCTAACTCATACTCGATCGAATAGATGCTGATAATTCTCCTTCATTGCCTCCTATGCTTCCCAAGTAGCTTCCTCAACATTATGATTAGACCATAATACTTTCAGTAGCACAGTCTCACCATTTCTTGTCTTTCACATTTTCTGATCCAAGAGTTCTTTAGAAACCTCCACATAAGACAACGACTCCTATATTTCTACCGTCTCAGATTCAAGTATATGAGAAGGATCGCTCACATACTTCATCAGTCGTGATACATGAAATACGGTTTGGACTCTATCCAAAGTTGGAGGTAATGCCAAACGATATGTTGCCTCTTCAACTCTGTGTAGAATCGCATACGGTCCCATAAACTTCTGACTAAACATGTCTATCTTCCTAAAACTTATAACACCTCTCTTTGGCGACACTTTTAACACCACCTTCTACCCAAGTGCAAACTAATAAATATCACTTCTCTTCAAATCATCATAACTTTTCTGCCTATCCTGCACAGCTGTCATTTTCTGACAAATGACATTCACCTGTTCTACAATCTCCTGAATCATCTGAGATCCCAACACTAGTGGAATCCTACACTTTCTCCCATACAAAGTTTCTAACGATGTCATCCTAATACTAGCATGATAGCTGTTATTATATGAAAATTCAATCAGGTTCAATCTCTCCTCCCAAGACCCACCAAACTCTAGCACACACACCCGTAGCATATATTCCAAACTCTGAATTGTTATGTCAGTCTGCCCATAAGTAACTGGATGAAATACAGTATTCATCTTTACTTTAGTACCTAGTGAATCCTGCAACACCTGACAAAACCTTGAAATATACATCACAATCGGATACAATGTCTTTAGACATCCCATGCAGTTTCACAATATTCTTGCAATAAGCTTTAGCTAACTCTGCCTTACTCCAAATATCTTTCATTGGAATGAAGTGAGGAGTCTTAACAAGATTATCCGCCACCACCCTAATTATATTATTTCCTTTTTTGTGTCCTTCGCAAACCCAACCAACAAATATTTTCTCGTCTTATTTTTCTGTTGGCGTTGTGCGAGTCCACTGTAATCAGTTTTGGAGACTTCATTTTTTACTCACAAAAGTCAGTTTTGATAATTGCATTTCTATTATATACTTCATCAGAATTTTGGTCTCCTTTACAATATATATAAATAAGAGCCTTCTTTGGTCAATCTTTTCATCTGGAAATTTCACATAATACTTCTTCTCCTTGGTTCCTTATTGATTTGAGCAACAATTTATGAGTTTCAACTCTTCAGTTTGGGTGCACAATTGGAGGAGCACTATGTATACCTTGGGGAGCGTTGTTCTCTGTTTGACAACATTGTGTCGAGGGTGATTAAACCTCTAAAACAGTGACTATCATACCACGACAGGGTGAGGTACTACCTAATCCATTTTACTGTTTGCTTGCCCTTTATAGTAACTCATCATTTCCAACAAGTAAGTCTACTACTATTTTTTCCAAGTATACATTTATGTGTACTTAGTCAGCCTTCCTTGGTTCGGTGATGGGCTGTGAGGATGTGAATACACAATCTGAATAAAAAAGTTAGAACTAAATTCTTCAAAAATGAAAGTTAAACCTTAACTCTTCAGTTTTTACTCCAAAATTCGCCATATAAAACATCCAAAGAATGTGTTTCCCTATAATAAATAAATCGTGGAAGAGATAAATTTAAATAGGCGTCAAACGTTGACATTATGTGCAACTTATCCCCATAATAATTTTTTACTAGTGCAAATTAACTTCATTAGTTATACCTTATGTGCAATTAAGAATGATTAGAGATATTCAAGCAAATTTCTCGCCAGAAAAAAATGACTGGCATCGAAAAAATGACTTAAGATTGAATTAGTTAATAAAAAAGAAAACCCCACTTCGTTACCACTTACCACTACGACACTACCTAATAGTGCCACTCTCACCTCGTTACTTCCCTCTCTATTTTGAGCTCCTTCTTTAAATTCATCCATTTTCTTCCATTTCCCCCTCATTTTTGTTTGTTGTAGTCTAAAGGGCTTACTTTCACATAGCTAAGTACCACCAAAAAACGGAAAGAAATAAAATTAGGGGAAACTTGAAAATTAACTTCAAGTTATATTGGGCAATTGGAAGTAAATAATGATACAGTAATCATTGAAAGTCCAGATATTTTTATCCTCATGCATTTTTTTTGGTTTTGCATAGTAAACTATCAATTTTGATTTTGATGATTGACAAATTGTTCGAGGTTGATCTAGCTGTGATAAAGTTTAAAGAAATGAATATCTATAATTGGGCTTAATTGTACATACGATTTACCTCACTAATGGGGTTAATTTGTACTAGTCAGAAGTTATGAGGCAAAGTTTTACTTTGTCATGTGAACGTTTGGGGCCTATGTTTTTCCATACTATATAAGGATACCAGGTAAAATATACTACCAGGAAAAAAAAAATCCTAACAAATGTTGTGACAATATGTCAAGAGCTAGCCACAATGAATCTACAATCAGATATCTCCATGCTGAAGCGGTCTTATCATAATCATTCTCTTGGTGGGAAAGACTCGAGACTTCGAGAGGTCTAGGCTAATGGTTAAAACAGATACATTCGGTACAATAGACGGGCCGTTCCATACAAAAAGTACACCGTATATGATATCTCCAGAAACTCACATTACCGGCGAATTTTCAAGCACAGTACACTGTTAGCGACAACCATAAGAATCCAGTAAGCATAAACATGACACAGATGTACAATTGGTCGAACTATGCCTACTATACACAAGCAATAACTTCCTAAATCAAAATGTCTAATTGTCTACATTAACCACTTATGATATTTCGTCATGTTTAGTCCGCTTCCCCATCAAGTTAGTATTCAAAGCACTTGCCCTCACGGCACACTGCTGCAAATCGGCCAGAGAGAACGACCTCCAAGGTGGGGGAGGAATTGACGATGATCGAGGGGAAGGGGACGGGAGTCTCGAGTCATTACCACCACCTTTACAATTTTTTATAGCAACCGCAAGGGCTAATGAAGTTCGACTGGCATTATTTGACTTTTTCGATATTCCAACGCCGAGTCTCGGACTTTTGGGTGTTGAGGTTCTGCCCTTATCATAAAGAAAACTGTAAGCAAGTATGCTTTTGCGTTTCCGAGTATAAGCATTCTCGGGTTTTGTTAGGTCTTTGACAGACGAAGTTGAGGTGTCGGCCAGACTGGTGAATGACTTTGATTTGCCATTATAGAAGTTGGATATTCCTCTCCTGTAGATTAAAAAATAGCCTCTTCCACATAAGAGCATACTTAAAAAATACGAAGTATATCCTAAAGAGTTGAGACACATTCCCACCAAAGAAAAGAACACTCAAACTTTAAATGATTTAGGTCTCAACAGGGAAGAAAAAAGGCAGATTCCTAAAGCATTTTAATACATGTTCTGAGGTTTAGTGATCACTTACAGTTGTAAACAGGAATTAAACAAGTCCCATTTGCAAATTTATCGTCTTTTCGCCGCATAAACCAATCACAATTCACAAATATTGAATTTTAAGGAAGATTCTTAGAATCTCTAATCTTTTCTGTTCTCTCGAATAAAAAAGGCAATCAAACTGCATCCACGATTTCACCACGATCTAAGACCACTCCAGATTCCGATGACAATAAATTAACTTAACAAATGAAATGGAAGAGTTGAACATATAATAAAGAAACGAATATGGATTACGCGCTTTATTTACAAATCAGTGAAACTGCTCCTATTTTAGGTTTTTTATGAAGTACCCGGAATTATCAAGCACTCCATAATAGACACAACCATTCAAAATCTGATACCAACTAAGCACTCATTAGTGTATGCAGCAAACATTGCATCAAGGGTTCACAACCCAACTGTAACAAATTTATTGTTGATCTACACCATCAGAATTTTAGCATTTTTAGAATCACAAAGGTGGTAAAGCGCTCTCTCATACTCCCTCCGCCCCGGTCATTTGTTTACCTTTGTTTTTTGCACAAAGATTAAGAAAAGCGTAGAGGACCATTTGTGGTTGTACTTGGTGGATGACAAGTGGATAATAGTCCAATTGGGAGATCAAATTACTCATAGAAACCAACCTAATATAGAAAGATAGACAAATAAATGAGACCCTAAAATAGAAATGGTAAACAAATGACGAGGACGGAGGGAGTACATTTTAGCAATGTAGCTTCCCCATAGACTCAATTCCTTGAACGTTGTACAAATGGTTAAGCTAGATCAACCCCTAGCTAGTTGGTCTATGAGGCTTGGTTATCAATGTTCCAATCGAACAAACTGACTGATCCCAGAAAAAGCAATTTCCCTACATGAATCTTCTTACAAAACATGCTCAATTAACACTATTCCACTTCAATCACATATTCTCCTTTTATCTCAGTCATTTGTTTAGCTTTAATATCATTTGTTTAGCTTTGATTAATCGAAATGTGACATCACAATTCACAAAGGGATATATAGAGGGAGTAGTAACTAACATACATGATAATAATGTACTCAAATCACAAACTTTATAATCAAAGTAACAAACTTTAAAACACAATAAATACAAAATCATGAACTTTATCATCAAATGACACTACATTGTAGTACTAAAATATCAAAAGTTGCAAAATAACCAAGATAATCTAAAAACAAACAATACCCAATTCATAAAAACACACACACAAAAACACAAAACACAATCAATAAAAAAAATCAAAACTTTAAAAAAGTATGAAGAATACCTAATTGGTAAAGCTTGTTCTAAAGCTTCAATTGCAGAATTAAAAGGAGAATTCTTCAATTTACTTTCAACTTCTTCTTCTTCATCATCTCTATCAAGATCATGATCTTCATCATCACTGTTGATCCCAATTGAAGAAGATGAAGAAGAATTGCATTGATCAAACACCAACCCATTATTACTCTGATGCAAAAACCCACCAGATATTGGTTGATCAATTATATGATTATCCAACATTATAGACATTATTATTACTTGCTATGATTAACTTTTTAATATGATTTTATAGCACGAATTGGAAAATGCTCATATTATTTCTTATGTAAGTTTGGATTTGATTTGATTTGATTTGATTTGGTTTGAGTGAATTGAAATTAGAGAGATAAAGTGAAAGAAAGGAGAAAGGAAGGATATAGAAGGAAATGGGTAATTTTATGGGGCTTGCTAAACCCCGCCCCCCAATTTACTCATCCCGCCCCCCATAATTACTTCTTTGCCCTTTATCATTAATTGACCAACATATATTATTTCCGTCTTAATATTTTAAAATTCAAACCGTCATAAATTTTCCGTCTTAATATTTTAAAATTCAAACCGTCATAAATTTTCCGTCTTAATATTTTAAAATTCAAACCGTCATAAATTTTCCGTCTTAATATTTTAAAATTCAAATCGTCATAAACTTTCCGTTAGAAATTATTCAAAATTCAAAAAACCGTTTCAAACCGTTATAAATTCAAAATCGCTTCAATTTTCATTATTCAAAATTCAAAAAACCGTTTCAAACCGTTATATATTCAAATCGCTTCTTTCTCATTCTATTTTCTTCCTTTCAAATCATCAAACTTCTTTCTCATCTCTTGTACAAGGTATGTTCAATCTTTCTTCTTTTTTTATTCAATTAGTATATATTAGTTTATAGGTTGACGTAGATTAGAAAGCATGTGACGATTAGAGCCCATTAGGTTGCGTGTTTTTGAATTTGTATTAATCGTTATAGTTGAATTTACGAAAAAAAAAAAAAAAAGGGGAAAGTGGCCCATTCGTGTGGATTACACGAAAGGACCTAGGCCAATTCGTGTAATCTACACGTCTGGGCCGTGGCTCATTCGTGTGGATTACACGAATTGGCCTAGGCCCATTCGTGTAATCCACACGAATGAGCCACGGCCCAGACGTGTAGATTACACGAATTGGCCTAGGTCCATTCGTGTAATCCACACGAATGGGCCGGTTTTTTCCGGTTTTTTTTTTTTTTTTTTTTTTAAATTGTCTTATTATGTATTTATATTTACGTATTTTTACTATGTAATATATATTTACGTACTTTTAGTTTTTTTGAATTATGTAATTAAATGTTTGATAATATATTTACGTACTTTTATTAATTACAAATTAAATGTTGGTTGGTTTTTTTTTTTAAAAAAAAGTCTTATTATGTAATTATAGTTACGTATTATGTAATATATATTTACTTACTTTTAGTTTTTTGTGTTATGTAATTAATTGTTTGATAATATTTTTACGTACTTTTATTAATTACAATTGTTATTACAATTGTAATTATGTTTTTTTGTATTATGTAATTAAATGTTTAGTTTTTCTATTATAATTTGTATTATGCAGATGTCGGAAAATGATGACCGTAGGTCTAAACTTCATGCATCTTATCGTCGTAAAAAAGTTAATGTGAGGGTTGGAGATACTAGTATTGGGTCGATCGAAATAACAGAAATACCAAATGAGCCCGATTTTTATGATGGGGAGTTTCAACAGTTCGAGAGAGAACTTGAGGAGGAGGAACGAAATTATCAAGGGTCGGGAAATGATGAGGAGGATAATGAGGAGGCGGGTAATGTTGAGGGGACAAATGTGGAGGCGACTTCTGTTTTTCGGGTTAGACGGGGGCCGCAGGGTAGGTTTGAGAGCTATGCTTCGGGGTCTAGCAGTTCGGGGGTTGAACCGCGTAGGAAAGTAAGGGCTAGGGGGAAAGATTCGAGCTGGATATTGACGGGGCCATCACAGGGGGGTCCTTTAGTACCGGATGTGATTCCGAGTTTTGGTGGACACATTTCTTACGTTATGTGGAATCAGCGTGGGTTTGAGCGTGGTTTGTTGACTAAATACACTAGAGAAAGATCATTAGTTGAGCTCCGTAAGTGGATTTTGCCAGATGAGGTTCGTGCGATAGTTGCGGAATCGGATCTTAGTCATTTGCCCGACATTATGCATAAAAATTTGAACATGCCGTTGTTGTGTGCATTTATTGAGAGGTGGCAGCCGGACACCAACACATTTCACATGCCATGGGGTGAGATGACGATACTGCTGCACGATGTTGCGGAGATCCTTGGGATTAATATTGATGGGGATTCTTGTTGCATACCCGAGGCTGATATGGCACATCCCGTGCTTGGTATGTCGGAGTTGTTGGCTATGACTGAGGCTCAGTTAGGAGAGCAGTGGGAACAAGGTAATGATGCAAAGATATACAAGGGCAATTTGATTTTACAAAAAGCTTTGAAAGAGTTGGTTGCGGGGGGCAAGCGGGGAGTGGCTTATGAGGTTCAGGGTTACTTTATGATCTTATTGAGTTCGACATTATTTGTTGACAAATCTAGTGATAGGGTTCGGGCAAACATATTCCCGTTGCTTAGAGATGTTCGTAGCATTAGTAAGTATGCTTGGGGTGTCGGCACATTGGCTTATCTATATAGGCAGTTGGGTATTTCTTCGAGGGCTGATTGTAAGGGTTTATGTGGTTGTTTGACCTTGTTGCAGTCGTGGATCTTCGAGTACTTTCCCAGTTTTAGGTCGATGGCGACCTTGGTAACCAGTCCTGATACTCCGAGGGCTTCAATATGGTCTACTAGTTCTGTACCACGCGCTGAGGCGGATAGAGCACTTGTAAAATACCGAGAGCAGTTGGATTTGTTGCCTATAGAGTCGGTAGCTTGGAGACCGTACCCTCAGAATCCCGAGACTGAACACCCTAGTACCGCGTTTCAGGGGTTGTTGAGATTTATCGATATTGTTGAGCCATACTCCCCTGAGAGATGTCTTCGACAATTTGGGTACATGCAGACCATCCCGTCCCCCATGCCTCCCACTGACAGGGCTTACCGTCCAGTTAAGTCGATTGCATACGATGTGCAATATGACGGTGCGAGGTTGGACTACGTGTGGAATAATTGGAAAATTCACAGAGTACATTTGGATAGGCGTTCATTGCCCGCTCACCCACCACATGCTTACACGCAAGGGTATATGGAGTGGTTTAGTACACATTCGCATCCTTATGTGATGAATGTTCCCCGTGATGTCGGTGAGCTGCCCGTATCGAGGTCCCACTTTCCGACTACGGTACGTTTAATATATATGTAATTTTAATATTAATGTGTATTCATATAAATGTGTTTCAATTTTAATATAACTGTTTATTCCTTTACTTTGCAGGTTGGTCAGTCGCTTATTCACCGCTTCTCACATTTTGATGATGTTGATGACCCTGAAATGACCGGAGAATTTAGACAGTTTATGAGGACCTCGCTTCCAGAAATACGAGCATACGCCGGTAGACCCCCAGCTGTTAATAGGGGGAGAAGCTCACGTGGTCGCACCGATAGAGGGAGAGGCTCACGGGGCCGCACCGATACTCCGAGAATCAGTGGTCGCAGCGATGGAGCGAGAGCCAGTGGTAGCACCGATGGAGGGAATGGTGGTACCGATGGCGTGATTGGTGGTACCGAAGGCGGGAATTGACGTTTTTTTTTGTTGTTTGTTGGACTGTTTTTAGACTTTGTTTGTTGGGATTGTTTTGAGACTTTGTGTGTTGTTTTTTTTTTTTACTTTGTTTGTTGGATTTTTTTTTAAACTTTGTTTGTTGGTTTATTTTAAGACTTTGTTGGACTTGGACGTTTGAATTTGTCAATAAAAACGAAAGATCAAAAAATGAAAACAAATTCTTGATAAATAAATTGATAAACTACAAACCAAATACAAAACTAACTAATTCTAGGATCCCGCAAAAGTCCCCTATTTACATAATCCCACCAGAAATCAAGTCTGTCCTTATAAATAAATTCATAATACTCAATGTCGAGAGAACGATTACGCTTCCATAAATTGTGTATATGAGGCATAGCACATTCGTCATTCATGCGTACACGAACCCAATGATCACCTGTATGAAGTATCCACAAAATACCATACGGAGCTCGAGCACCTGGTGTAGACCGTAGAGGTAAGTACGTGGAACACCCAAACCATGAATGTACACCATTGAAATATGACATATTCAAGCAACATACTGTCCAATTGAAAGCCGTTGCAAAACCAAATAAATCCAAGCCTTCCATCCAATTAGGCTTTTGACACGGTGCATATGTAGCCCATTTGATTCGTCTACAAGCTTGGTCACGTTCACCATAGTAAATGATCGCATAAACTTGGTTTTTCAACTCTAGCAATAGTAGTCGTCGCATTTGTAGATAGTTTTTCTCATCCCCTGTTCTTGCATGTGAGACAACTCGAAATCCACAATGACCATCGCCTCTAGGGTCAAAAGCATTTAGAAACCCATGTTGGTTCGGCACCGGTACAAAGTCCTTATATCCAAAAGCCTCGATCTCACTTACAAGATTATAATTTATCTCAAGAGGAGGACCTTCACCTACATTGAATTATTTACAACATTAAGTTAAAAGAAAATAATAACAGAAAATTAACTAAAGCTAATAATAACAGAAAATTAACTAAAGAAAATAATAACAGAAGATTAACTAAAGCTAATAATAACAGAAAATTAATTAAAGAAAATAATAACATAAAATTAACTAAATAAATTAATCGTAAAACTAGAATGTACCTCCATTATCGTTACTTGTTGACGTTGACGTACTCTTGTACCTACGTCTGGCATGCTCCACACTTGACTGATTGCGAGTATTGGACTTCCTTGGACGGCCACGAGGTATATCTA
>JAIUZE010070215.1:0-30279 GCA_022085475.1 Heliosperma pusillum
GGCGGCCGGCCAACCGGCTGAGACCCCCACTCCGCATTTCCACCTTCTCTTCTTATTTTGAACCCTCAATTCCACCAACCTATATATACCCCTCTCCTAATTCATTTTAGACACACAACCCTAGACACAAAAACCCTAGATTTTAGCCTTCAATATTCCTAATCATTAATCTAATCCTTTGATAATTAGCACTAATTACTCTACTTTTCTACTTAGTTATCTTTAGATCTAGTCTTTCATTTAGCTAGTTTTGAACAATTGGGTTGTAATTTGAAGACAAGAGGAGTCTCTTATTTGATTATTAATCCAAGTTTCATCCTTTCTTACAAGTTTTGGTATAATTCCTCATCTTTATTTCATTACTTGTCTTTTAATTACTTGTTCTTGTTTATTTATCTAGTTTTTGTGTTGAATATGTCTTCTCTTGCTTATTTCATGTCAAAGTATCCATCTTTAATGTTTTTCTTCATTAGCATGAAGGAGTAGGGTTAGACTAGGGTAAGATGGGGGATTTAATGTAAGTTTATGGGTTGATTATGGTATTTGGGCATAAAGATTAAGTCTTTTGGTAGTCTACTTGTTTTGTGCACACAAGGTGTTTGTTGAAATGCTTGAATGAGTATATTGAGTCTTTCTCATGTTTTATTGCTAGTTTGAGCGAGAGCTTAGACTTGTATTGTTGTTGTGTGTGTGTTGGATGTTTAGGGGGAGGTTAGGGCGAGAACCCAATCGAACCTTAGACTAGGGCTCGTCTCGCATCGAGAGTTGGAGACTTGCCCTTTAATCCGTCTTACACCGAGAGGTGGAGACATGTTTAGACTCACCTTTAGACTAATCCTAACCCCCACCATAATTGACTTATGCTTGCATTAATGAACCCATCCACCCTAGTTCCTTCTAATTATTGTTTTTACATCGCATCCTTGCCTTCTTGTTAGACTAGTTTATCATTAATCCTCTTCAACTTGCTATTAGCTAGGACTAAACTATAACTTGATTAAACCGCCTTAGAACCATAATCACCGTCCCTTGGGATACGACCCTTGCAATGCCCAACGATAACTCATCCGCTTGCGAGGTTAAGTAAAATTCCATCACTTCTCCATGTTGTTCAAAAACAAGATTTAATGTTTGCTCAGCTTCAAAAGAGTGATCAAGCTCAAGATGCTGCCATCAAGATGCTTGAAACTCAAATGGCTCAATTGGCTACCTCTATTACCCAAAGGAAACAAGGCCAACTTCCACCTCATGGTGAGCAACCGAGGGACACCGCTAATGCTATCACCCTTAGGAGTAGTACCACCTATAAGGAACCTCAGCAACCCCAGGAAACAATAGTTGAGCCAACACCTGTAGAAAGCCAAAAAGATTCACAACCATCCACCGCTAAGGAAGCGGAAAACAAAGAAAAGAAGGATGAACCTGTGAAGGAACCCATCAAGATCCAAGTTCCATTTCCCCAACGCCTGAGGAGAAATCATAAGGAAACCCAGTTTAGCAAATTCATGGAAGTTGTCAAAAACCTCCAAGTGAGGGTTCCCTTCACTGAATTGATCACTTAAATCCCTTCTTACACAAAATTCATGAAGGATATCTTAACTAAGAAGAGGACTTTAGATGATGTTGAAATCATAGCATTCTGTAACAACCCGAAAAGTACCCAATTTTTCTAGTAAAAATATTTACTAACACTTTTCAGCCGACTTAAGTTTTTAAAATAGAAATTTTTGTTTCGAGTCGTATTTTGAAATTCCGAGTTCGTATTTGGAATTTTTGAGAGATTTCATGAAAATCCCGTTTTTAGTCATCTTTGACTTTTCTTGACTTTTAAGTCGTCTTTTACTTTTCTTGACTTTTTAAAGTCGTCATTGACTTTTCTTGACTTTTAAGTCGTCATAAACTTTTCTTGACTTTTAAGTCATCTTTGACTTTTCTTGATTTTTAAGTCAACTTTGACTTTCGTTGACTTTTTCCCGACTCGCCTTATAAGTTTGAAGACCGAAATTTTATTTAAAAAAAATAATATTTTTGATTTATTTTGATTTAGATTTATTAGAATTTATGATAATTTAATAAAATTATTTTGAATTTATTCGGAATTTATAATAAGGTTTTACGGTTTAAACCCGGGAATCATTTAACTATTCCCGACCCATCGTAAATCCCGAAACAAAACCCGAAACTCGACTTTGGCATGAGTCACACGCCCATGTCATCGTTTTCCACTCACAATTAGATATTCTAATTGTTTGGATTAAACTAATAATAATATCTAGATATTTATTAACTTTATCGATCAGTTAACGAAAATTACGCAAAACGCTCGAAATCAGACCCGGTTCTTGCCTATTCCACACGGCTCTTCCACCCTCTAATAGGGCTTGACATTTTCATTTCTTTTGATTATAATAACATAATATCTTGATATTCAATTTAATTAACGTAATATATATTTATATCTAATCAATTACCGTAACATAATTATTAAACCCGAGTCAATTCCGTAACAACAATTTCAAAACCCGACTCCATACTCCCTCTATATTTACACGGCTCCCTCACCCTCCATTACTCACTAACAACTTTTCATTTTACTACAAATCAACTTAAGATCAAATTAATCGTTCTTCATCGTTCTTGAACGTTCTTCGTCGTTCTTCATTTGTTCTTCGTCGTTCTTGAGCAAAATCGTCATAAAACCTCCATTTCTTATTCAAATTCGTCCTAACTTATATTTCTAGAATCTCCTCTTCGCTCTCCATCTTCAAGTACGTTTTATTTCCAATTCCGACAAAATCGTTTTCAACACTTTAATTATGGAAAATCAAGTTTTAATTATAATTAAGTTATTCTTGTCATTTCTTATCGGGGAAGATTTTGAAGACGAGTTTGGTGACTCGTATATCTTAGGAGAAGACTAGAAGACGGGTTTCTTATTTCCTAGTTCTTATATTTTGGTGCTACTTGATTTTGTACTAGCTAAGGTAACGATTCCGAGTTACTCGACGAATCAATGTTACATACTTTAGTTGTTGTTTATGATTTACGGTTTTTAATTAGTAACATGATAAGTAATCGTTTTTATCATGTTGTATGAATTTATAATCATGTTAGTGTTCTTGACATATTTTTATGATTTCTTCATAATCATGATTTTAATATGCATGATGGTTGAATTGGATGTTAAAAATGGATGTTGTTAATTAAAATGATGTTAGAATTAATTTGGGGTGGTGGTTGTTGTGGCCGTGTGATGTGGCCGTGGAAGGTGGCTGGAAACCGGACCCAAACCAGCCGGTTCAGGCCGGTTCAGGCCCGGTCCAGACCGGTCTGGGTTGATCCATGGTGGGTCCGGGTTTTGGTCTTTGGGTTGTGTCGATACTTGGTTGTTTTATTGTTGTTTTGACGGGTTTTAATTATGTTAAAGCATGCGGGAAATATTAGGAAACGGTTTTTAGTAAAGTCGATAAAATAGCCCAAAACAGCCCAAATCTGTCCGTGGGCCAGTTCAGGCCCGTGTTGGGTTCGGCCCAAGTCAGCCCATGAATTTTACCTTTGGACTTGTGACGGTTTTTGAGTTATCGTTATTATATCGTGTTTTGTAATATTTAGCAAGTGGGAAATTGTAATAAGTAAATTATTTAATTAAAAGTATTTTTCATAATATTATAATTCCTCACATGTTAGAAATTATAATACAAGATTTTAGTTTAATTTAATATCCTTTAAGTCAAGCGGGCTTTGGTATGTTATAATAATTCACATGTTAGAAGTTTTAGTAAAATAACATGTAATGAATATGTTGATTGTTATGTTCAAGTCTCTGTGGTAAAGACTCTGTTTCTAGCCGGTTTGACCAAACGGGTTTGGTCAAACTAAGATCTAGTCAGCCCCGTTTTGACGGATGACCCGTCGCGGGACTCGGGTCGGGGATTTGTCTTCAAGTAAGGTTTTATTTAATTATTGAATTAGCCTTAGTAGATATGAGGCGATATGATATTTGATTATTATTTATATGCAAATAGTCACATGATAGGATGTTTTCCGTGACTGTTTAATTATATGGTTGGTGTCGTGTTGACTAAGTACCCATAGAGAATTATGAGTATATGGCGTCTTGACCATTCTAATTCTAAATGAGTATCTTGGACCATGACATTGATAGGCCGTACTCTCTTTAACGAGCATATGGAGTTTGCCGCTTGATAGCTTTTGTGTTCCCGGCTTGATGGATCTTCAAGTCGGGGCATGGCTGCCATGGTTTCCACTTTGGGAAATGGAGCCAGCTTTAGTACTAGCCAACCCTTTGATGGATCTTCTTAGGGGTACTCATGTGATTGGATCATGGGTCTTGGATGCGATGGATCTTCGCATTTCTCTGGGTCTGCGCAGTCTAGGTTTAGGGTTGAGTCGTATCTTGGACATGTTATTAGGGTAACCTCTGAGCTAAGATATGTGCTTTGGATCTGGGCCATGTTATTAGTGTAACCGCTGAGCCTATATGTGTGCTTGGTATTTGGGCCATGTTATTAGCGTGACCGCTGAGCCTAAATATTTAAGTATATCCTACCTCGTGGTATAGACTCGAGTTACAGAAGTCTTCTATTGACTGTACTAAGAACTAATGCCTGTTTGTAGAAGTATTGGTCTTTCATGTTTGATGATTCTATGAATCTTAGAAGTGAGATGCAAGCCGGCCTAAGGTTGATAGAGTTTGGATTACCGGTTGTTACTGATTCCATGTTACGTGTTGATTAGGGTTTAGTGTATCACGCCATTTGTTCTGAGAGGAACCTCTGAGCTAGCATACCAGCTTCCCTACTCGAGTTATAGTTTAAATTATCGGTGTTTCACATGGATGCTTCACATGCTATGTTATTTTTTTAGGTATCTGTTTCATAACATGAAAAGTTATCATATATGTTAAAGTTTTGTATTGTCCATATACATTGCTTTTATGTTTTCATTTTGTAATTAAACTTGACATTTCGTGCTGGGGAGAACTCGAGTTACTCCCCACTGACTGTGGCTTCCGTGTTTATATGTAATGCGGTTGGCAGGTTTGTGATGCATACATTGGGTACATTGACGAGCTAGCGAGCGAAGTATTTACCTTGGACCTATATTCGGTTCTTAGATTGTATATTATTATACACTCTTTTATTTCCGTATTTATACGGGAGATATGTCTCCCGTCTTGTATAATTCTTATGTATAATATTAATTTGCTTTTGTAATGAACCTTTTTATTTATGACACCCTTCGTTATGTATTTAAATTATTTTTTTTCTTTCCGCAAATTTGAGGGTGTCACAGTTGGTATCAGCGCATTTTTGCTCCCGACGCACGTTTGTGTACCCTTGTATAAATAACTTGACCTTAATAAATAATAAACTTGTGAGATAGAATGGTAGGATGGGTAGATTAGGATTTATGTTGTAGTCTCTTTGTGCTTGCTAAATGATAAGTACTAATCTGTGTTTTCTTTTGCAAGATGCCTCCAAGAATTGACAACACGATCTTAGCAGCTCTTACTGTTATTATTCAAAATCAGCAAAATCAACAAGCAAATCCTATTCCTGACCGTGAGAGACACGGAAGTTGTACATGGGTTGCTTCACAACTATCTAGGAGTCAAGCCAAAACCTATGATGGTGAAGGGGATCCCGTCAAACTTTCTGAATGGATTCGAGAAATGGAGAAGAACTTTTCTCTTTATTATGTTCTTGAAGCGGATAAAGTCCGTCTTGCTTCCCACTTCTTAGTGAAGGAAGCTGATCAGTGGTGGTCACTTACTGGCCCTACTTCTAAGTTAGAACCAGATTTTGGGTGGACTCGTTTCCGTGAACTATTGGAGGCGAGGTTCTACCCGGATGAATTGAGACAGCAGAAACTGAAAGAATTCATGGACTTCAAACAAGGAGTTCTCTCAGTTCAGAAGTTCACAACCAAGTTCAACGAGTTGGCTCATTATGCCACTCGGCTTATTTCAAGGGAGGAAGACAAGGCCTTCTTTTACCTAGGAAAGCTTTCTCCTGAGGTGAAGGGCAAGATCAGTAGAGGTGCTACTTCCTTTATCTCTATTTACAATGATGCCATATGGGCAGAGAGTTCTATTCGGGAGATTGCCGACGAGGCTCGTTCCTCGTATGTTGCTCCTAATTCTTATGGCAAGAGACCATTATATTCTACTTCTCGACCTTCCTTTTCTTCCTCTTTTCCAAACAAGAGGAGAAACTTTCAGAGTGGACAAGCAAATCAGAGAAACCGTCCATTCGTTCCGAGCAACAACAACGATCTTAAGGGTCGTATTTGTTTTTGGTGCAAGATGCCTAGACATCCCGGTATGGGCTGTTTCAACAAGCCAATTGTATGCTATGCCTGTCAGAAACCGGGACACCAAGCTAATGTATGTCCTTATAGGAAGAAGATAGCTTCTACACCAGCTATTTCTGGGAGACCGAGGGGTCGAATTTTCATCGTGAGCCGCGCTGAGGCCGATGCTCACCCAGGCATTGTGACTGGTATGTTTTCAATTTAAGAAATACCGTGTTTAATTTTATACGGGAACTTCTTTGTCTTTTATTTCAATGAGACTATCCGATAAATTACCTCTCAAAGCTTCAGTTAGAGAAAGTACTCCTATATCTTTACCGTCCGGAAATGTGTTTTCATGCTCTTATCTTCATTCGGACATTCCTATATCAATAAACGGATCTACTTTTCCGGCTAATATTTTTCTTTCTTCCCTCTTTTTATTCGATTTATTCTTTCGAATATTCCGTTCCTTCTATTGAGTATCATTTCTTATAGATAAATTATTAGAAGCTTTAGTTAGAAATTTTAAGCGTAGATAGTAGAGTTATTATCTTTACTATAAAATGTTTGAACTAAAAGTTTTTAGAAATGTTTTATGATTTCAAGTATTTTACCGTCAAGGAGTGTTGAGACTCGTTATTGCAGACGTTCGATAACCAGTTTTCTCATTTATTGATGCGAAAATGTATCTTTTGAGTCTTTGACTTGGGACGTCGATGTTCTTAACCGCGGACGAGAACTTTCCGTTCCAGTGATAAGACCCTGTATTTTTATTACGAATATATTTTTAACGGTTTTGAAATAGACCTACATATATGTTACTTTTCTTCTTCTAAGTTTCGAGGACGAAACTTTTTAAAAGGAGGGGTGATTGTAACAACCCGAAATATACCCTATTTTTCTAGGGAAAATATTTACTAACACTTTCCAGCAGACTTAAGTTTTTAAAATAGAATTTATTATTTCGAGTCGTATTTTGAAATTCCGCGTTCGTATTTGGAATTTCTGAGAGATTTCATGAAAAGACCGTTTTTAGTCATCTTTGACTTTTCTTGACTTTTAAGTCGTCTTTGACTTTGTCTTGACTTTTTAAAGTCGTCATTGACTTTTCTTGACTTTTAAGTCGTCCTAAACTTTTCTTGACTTTTAAGTCATCTTTGACTTTTCTCGACTTTTAAGTCGACTTTGACTTTCGGTGACTTTTCCCGACTCGCCTTGTAAGTTTGAAGACCGAAATTTTATTTAAAAAAATAATATTTTTAATTTATTTTTATTAAGATTTATTAAGATTTATCATAATTTAATATAATTATTTTGAATTTATTCGGAATTAAAGAATAACTTTTACGGTTTTAACCCAAACGTCATTTAACTATTCCCGGGTCACCTTAAGTCCCGAAACCCGACTTTGACATGAGTCATACGCCCCATGTCACTTTTTTTCCACTCATATTAGATCTTTTAATTAATATGATTAAACTAATAAAAATATCTAAGATATTTGTAACTTTAGCGGTCTGTCAATTTAAACTCCGCAAATCGCTTAAAAACAGACCCGATTTCTCACCATTTCACACGTCTCCTTTGTCCTCTCTTTCACCTTGATATTTTCCTTTCCTTTCATTATAATAACATAATATCTTGATATTTAGTTCAATTAACTTAATCGCTAATTATATTTAATCGATTACCGTAATATAATTATTAAACGCGAGTCAATTCCGTAACAACAATTTCAAAATCCGACTTCCTAATTCCTCTATATGTACACGGCCCTCACTCACCACATACTCACTAACAACTTTTCATTTTACAATAAATCAAATTAAGATCAAATTAATCGTTCTTCATCGTTCTTCATTTGTTCTTGAGCGTTCTTCATCCGTTCTTCGTCGTTCTTGAGCAAAATCATCATAAAACCTTCATTTCTTAATTAAATCCGTCCTAACTTATATTTCTAGAACCTCCTCTTCGCTCTCCATCTTCAAGTACGGTTTTATTTCAAATCCGACAAAATCGTTTTCAACATTTAATTATGGAAAATCAAGTTTAAGTTCTAATAATGTTTTTCTTGTCATTTCTTATAGGGGAAGATGTTGAAGACGAGTTTGGTGACTCGTATATTTTAGGAGAAGACTAGAAGACGGGTTTCTTAGTTCTTAGTTCTTATATTTTGGTGCTACTTGATTTTGTGCTAGCTAAGGTAACGATTCCGAGTTACTCGACGAATCAATGTTACATACTTTAGTTAGTGTTTATGATTTACGGTTTTTAATTAGTAACATGATAAGTAATCGTTTTTTATCATGTGGTATGAATTTATAAACATGTTGGTGTTCTTGACATATATTTATGATTTCTTCATAATCATGATTTTAATATGCATGATGGTTGAATTGGATGTTAAAATGGTTGTTGATTAATTAAAACATGTTGGAAATAATTTGTGTTTGTTGTTGTGGGAACCGGTTTTGGGGCTGTTTAGGGGGCGGTTTAGGGGCTGTGAACCGGACCAAACCAGCCGGTCCAGGCCGGTTCAGACCCGGTCTGGGTTGGTCCATGGTGGGTCCGGGGTTTGGTCTTTGGGTTGTGTCGATGTTTGATTGATATGTTGTTGTTTTGACGGGTTTTAATTATGTTAAAGCATGCGGGAAATAATTAGAAACGGTTTTTAGTAAAATCGTTAAAAAGGCCAAAACAGCCCAAACAGGCCCGTGGGCCCATTCAGGCCCATGTTGGGTTTGGCCCAAAAGTCAGCCCGTGGGTCCCACTTTGGGACTTGTGACGGTTTTTGAGTTATCGTTATTTTTATCGCGTTTTGTAATAATTAGCAAGTGAGAAATATTAATAAGTAAAATATTTAATTAAAAAGGTTTTTCATAAAATTACTATTTCCCACATGTTAGAAATTATAATACGAGATAGTAGTTTAAATGATATCCGTTAAGTTAAACGGGTTTTCGTATGATTTTAATAATTCACATGTTAGAAATAGAATGAAATAACATGAAATGAATGTGATATTCTTATGTTCAATCCTCGAGGGCTAAGACTCTGTTTCTAGCCGGTTTGACCAAACGGGTTTGGTCAAACTAAGATCTAGTCAGCCCCGGTTGACTGATGACCCGTCGCGGGACTCGGGTCGGGGATTTGTCTTCAGGTAAGGTTTTATTTTAATGAAGGAATGAATGAGCCTTAGTAAATATGAGGCGATATGATATTTGAATATGATTTATATGCAATTAGTCACATGATAGGATGTTTTTCCCGTGACTGTTTAATTGTATGGTTGGTGTCGTGTTGACTAAGTACCCATAGAGAATTATGAGTATATGGCGTCTTGACCATTCTAATTCTAAATGAGTATCTTGGACCATGACATTGATAGGCCGTACTATCTTTAACGAGCATATGGAGTTTGCCGCTTTATAGCTTTTGTGTTCCCGGCTTGATGGATCTTCAAGTCGGGGCATGGCTGCCATGGTTTCCACTTTGGGAAATGGAGCCAGCTTTAGTACTAGCCAACCCTTTGATGGATCTTCTTAGGGGTACTCATGTGATTGTATCATGGGTCTTGGATGCGATGGATCTGCGCATTTCTCTAGGTCTGCGCAGTCTAGGTTTAGGGTTGAGTCGTATCTTGGACATGTTATTAGGGTAACCTCTGAGCTAAGATATGTGCTTTGGATCTGGGCCATGTTATTAGTGTAACCGCTGATCCTAGATGTGTGCTTGGTATTTGGGCCATGTTACTGGAGTGACCGCTGAGCCTAAATATTTAAGTATATCCTACCTCGTGGTATAGACTCGAGTTACAGAAGTCTTCTATTGACTGTCCTAAGAACTTATGCCTGTTTGTAGAAGTAATTGGACTTTCATGTTTGAATGTTCTCTGAAGTTATTAGAAGGTGAGATGCAGCCGGCTAAGATTTGATAGAGTTTGGATTCCCGATTGTTAACTGATTCCTCACACATGATTAGTGTTTGATTAGGGTTTGAGTGTATCACGGCCATGTTTCTGAGAGGAACCTCTGAGCTAGCATACCAGCTTCCCTACCTCGAGTTATAGTTTATTATCGGTCTCACATGATAGCTTTCACATGCTATGTTATTTGTTAGTTATCTGTTTCATAACATGAAAAGCATATCATATATGTTTAAGTTTTGTATTTTCCATATACATTGCTTTTATGTTATTCATGTTTCATTAAACTCGACATTTCGTGGCTGGGAGAACTCGGAGTTACTCCCCACTGACTGTGGCTTCCGTGTTTATATTTAATGCGGTCGCACAGGTGGTGATGCATATTTGGGGTACATTGACGAGCTAGCGAGCGAAGTATTTACCTTGGACCTATATTCGGTTCTTAGATTGTATATTATTATACACTCTTTATTTCCGTATTTATACGGGAGATATGTCTCCCGTCTTGTATAATTTTTATGTATAATATTAGTTTCCTTTTTGTATGAACCTTTTTATTTATGACACCCTTCGTTAGTTTATTTAAATTATTTTTTTTCTTTTCCGCAAATTTGAGGGTGTACACAGAGAAAGACGGTAATTTTATGACCAATACGGATAGAGGAAGCTAAGAGGGGAAGAATAAGACGAACTTACGTGAATTTGAGCAAGAAACGAAGGAACTATGACGAATCTAATGTTGGATGAAAATGGAGGCAAGGGTTTTGGGATTTCTTAAGGAGGAAGAAAGAAATGAGTTGTGAGGAATGAATTAGGTTAGGGTTTGAGGGAGTATATAAAGGAGTATGAGTGGAAAAGTCAAGAAAAGTCAAAGACGGCTCAAGACGGGTTTTTCTTGAAATCTCGCGGAAATTCCAAATACGAACTCGGAAATTCTAAATTCGACTCGGAAAATTAAATTCTAAATTAAAACTAAAATTCGCTGAAAAGTATCCGTAAAATATTTTTACTAGAAAAAATAGGGTACATTTGCGGGTGTTACAATCACCCCACCTTTTAAAAAGTTTCGTCCTCGAAACTTGAGAGTAGAAAACAAAAGTATCAAACACAAGAATCGGTTTTCAAAATTAATATGAAAACTTTTATAAGGGAAAAACATTTATGAAATGATGTTCTTCTCGAAAACGCTTTAAGGAAATTTTTCATAAGTGCGAAATTTTACATACGGATCTCAAGAGTGCCCGTCGCGAACGAGAACTCAAATTATCCAAATCAAATTAAAGTCGAAATAGTGAAATCGAAAATCAAACAAGTGTTAGTAAGTGCAGGACTAGTTATCAGACGTCTCCAATAACAAGTGCAAACATCCAACCAAACGCAAAATCCAAATATAAAAGCAAAAGAAATCCATTTTCTCCAAAACGAGGGTACACAAATCATCTTTAGACTTCTTTGAACCGTTAAATTAGAAATATAATATGGAAATTTGGAACTTTTATCTTAGATAAAATCAAATAACAAGACATTACACGTACATAGAGCGACTCGCACAATTCACACACAATTCAGGGTAACAAAATATATACAAAACACGCAGAAACGAAACAAATCGAACTCTTTGGGATAGGAAGATCAAGATAAAGTCGGCAAGAAGATCTACAAGAATTCGACATCACTAACTCTACTAATAAACCAAATCCTCAAGAGAATGCAATTTACCCAATTTGCAACTCATCATTTTCAATCATTAGATTTCTACTGAAATATTCCATAATCACGAGACCTCAAGTCATCAACAACCATTCAAACCTAATTAGCATCGACTAGGGTCCATAGATTGTAATCGGCAGGAGAGGTCCTTTAACGTACTATAAAATCCTTAGATTCATCAAACTCTATCTGAGACCACTAACCAAAGAAATCTCATCTTAGGGAACCATATCTACTAACAACCACAAAGTGAACGGTCCTTACCATAAAATCCTCTTATCCAATTTATTCCAAAATTCATTACAATGAACTTTCTCATCCTCGAAAGTCAAAACACAATCAAAGCAACAAACATAATTATCTAAGATTCAACTAGCCTCATCCAAAGTCTCACGACAAGGGAAAATCCACAATCCATTATCGGTTATAAGGATTCTTTAATACGCCATAACATCCTTAATTCGATCATTAATACGCCTCAATCCTCAAATATAAAGAGTCACATTAGCAAACTACGGTGGTTACTAATCCTCAAGATGAATGGGTTCACCATTCTATCTCTATATTCCATAACAACTGAGCACTCACTATCCAAAGTTGCAACGAACATTTCTCAATCTCAAACTATGATTCCTTAAGAATAAAAGAGAATTACTAATTCCAAACTACAAATGACCAATCACTTGGAAATCAGAGAACCATTCAAATCATCTAATTCATCTATAACTCAAAATGAATCGATTTTCATTTATGACAATACTTTTCGAACCTTGGGTACCAACTCAATTACCCTAAAGGAAAGTCTCTTTTAGAATCCACCAATTAGAGACATCTAAATCCCAAATGATATCCCAAGCAACCGATATAATACTCAACAACAACGAATATCATCTCGCTCAACTTGATTCCCAAAATAGCACTACACTAGCAAGCTCAATAAAGGAAGCCACCAAGAGAGTACAATACCACCAACAGATTCATCTTAAGGTTTAAATCCCAATCCTATTCATGATTAACTAAATTCTCAAAATAACACTAGAGTACCAAGCTTCAAATCCAAAACTACTAGGAGAAGATGTATTATCACTATTAGGATTCATCCTCCAGCTTAAGTCCTATTTTCCAAGATCAAATACAACATGAAATTTGCTCAATTCAAGGACACATATTCTAGCTAAAGAATCCCAATTTACATCACGCTTATTCTCTGAGCCTTACAAACGGAATATCCAATCCACTAGAGAAGAGATGAAGGAGCAACGAGATAGAAAACGATAAGGAATCTCAAGGAGAACACGAGAATAAATAAGGCACGAGATTACAAGAGAGGAGCGTTGAAAATAACGAGGTCAAGAAAGAGACAAAGCAGATAGTAAAGGTATGAATATATCTGAGTAAGAAATAAGATACGAGCATGCGATTTCTTAAAGATCAATCTTGACAAAAACATTCAAGAATGGAAATGAAAAGGGACCATGGCATGAGTAAAGGTTTAAGGTTTAATCCACAAAATTGTAAAGCAACTCATCCCAAACAAAGGTCTCTTACAAGGGACCATCGTACCACAATCATCAAAGCAAGGTACACCTAGATTTAACAAATCGATTACAACCCAATTCATCCACTCTTTCATATAACACGGATTCCCAAATGCGGAATTGCAACTCAAGCATAATAACATTCTCTCAACTCAATAATTTGACACATTCCCAAAGGTTTCAAAAAACCGAAGAACCAAAAAGGAATTCTCCATACTAATCTCTTTTCAACTCCTACGGCCACAAGGTAGAACACCGAACAAAACATCATTATCAACATCATATAGCCCACGAATTCATTATTAACAAAGTACAACCTCAAGTCAAACATCATCATTAACGTCCCAAGGTATTTCCATCATAGCTCACATCATCAAATCTCGCTCATATCTATAATCCTCAAGTAATATGGTTCAACTTACAACGAAACCTTACTACTTCAAACGAGTCTCCGATACCATAAGATAAGATCATATCTTTAAATCCAAGAACTATAGCCAAATGCTTTTTCACCAAGCCTATACTCTAACACATAAATGAGAATCCACAAGAAGTCACTTAGTCTCAAAAGCATTTTATAACTCAAGGCATCATTCAAACTCCTAAATTCAAAAGATTAAATCGCTAATGGGTTAAGAAGTCTTAGCCAACTAATTCAACCTTACACCATCAAATATCATGAACTATCCACACATTAGTCATGACAAGCATTTATACACTAAAATCATCAAACATATTTTACCATACTTTCCTCAAGGATACCAACTCTCACCACCATAGGGTGAAATTAGATCTATACCATTTTCCTCAAATCACAAATTCATTCTAACAAACACTAATATTCCACAAAGTTCAAAGTTCTTCCGACCAAGTATAATATACCACAAACAAATGGGTATGCTATCCATAAAAATGTTACAAGAGGTAGGTAAGGATACCAATGGTAAGATGGAGGAACTACTAAGAGTAATTTCCAAGAGGCAAACAAGATGGAAGAGAAAGAAGCACTTAGATAGAAGAAAGAGAGCATGATACATTACGGACGAGAGAAAACATCGATGAGGAAGAAATACACTTCAATTAGGCTTGTCAATCTTCAATCATCGGTAAAGGATACTTCTTCGAGGTAACACAAAGATCCACCTTAAGACGGTAGATACAAACAAACATAACATCACTCAACACAATCAACAAACAAGTTAGAACCTAACAAACATCATGTACACCAAAGACTACCAAGTAAAGTCCTTAATTTCTACCCATCTCTCATTGATTATTTCAAGGTCAAGTAATTTAAGTTTAGGGTTCACGTGTGTGCGTCGGGAGCGTTTAAGCTCTGATACCAACTGTGACAACCCTCACGAATGCGGAAAAATAAAACAAACAAGCATGTGAATTATATAGCGGAAATATGAAGTTTTAAAAACCTTTATACGTGCAAGGAAAGAATACGAGGAGTGTCAAATATTACAAACTAAAGTACGAATTATACTACATCAAGAGACGAAGTCTCTCCAAAAAGTTAACAAGTAAAAGTGTTTAGCAAATAAGCTAAAATCGTCTAGAGGTGTTTTAATCCAGGGACAACGCATACACGATTCAATCCATTTCGTATATGTAGACTAATGTCCTCCTGGTAGGAACGATAAGGCTGCTAATCTAAACCTGGCCAGATTCTCGGAATCACATTTGTTCCGATTCGACATGGCGATCACGTTTTCGCATCCAAGACTCGGTCAATCAATAGACGCCGAGTACCCCAAATTCGGTAGATCAATTCACGAAAGAGGCGGAAAAGAGCACAAGCCCCATAACAAGCGGTACGCTACATGCAAATAACACCACCTCGCAAGTACACAACATTTGACGGCCAGGTTGATCAACGCATAGCTTTCAACTCCCAACAACGTCGTCATATGCCCACTACACATGCAATTAAGTAGTAGGATACCTCTCCGTTCCGACATTCCCTCCAGCTTACGAACGTGGAGGTAGCCAGTGAATGAGAGTACAAACACAAACAAAAAGTGCTCAAACCGTAAATCATTGTGAAAAACCGACGCAAAAGTGGTGAAACATACCAAAAACCGTCACAAACATGAGAATAAGTGGGGGGGTACAAAAAAACTATATAGTTTAAATATGATAAACATGAGTAATACATGAACATAAGCATTTAGAAAAAGTTTATTAAGCATAATGAATAAAAACATAGATCACCTCTCCAAAACAACGTTGTTTGGAAACCAACGAAAACAAGGGTCCACTTCAAACGGTCATAACTAGAGTTCTAGACATGAAAATGCAGAAATTCCAAATGGAGGTGATAGCTTATCCTCTTACGGTTCCAACGGGATGTCACACGCCCAAAACAAGCAAGTAACGAAGGAGATATGATCATTTTACAAAAAGGGGTCAGTGCAGGAAAATTTCTGTTGGCAGCGTGTGACGCAGCCTGCGTCACCACGACGCAGCCTGCGTCCTATTCGGACAGGTACGAGTCACACAAATCTCCACAATTTCACTAAGGCATAACACAAATATCATCTATCATCACAATTCATCAATTCTCATATCAATTATCAACTAACAACAACCATCATCAACAACACAATTCCTAAAATTACTAATCATATTCTAAATACGATTTCTAACATGGAAAATACATTAAAACACGTAAATGATATCGAGTAACCCTTCACCGTTACCTTTTCGCGTCTTTAAACGGTTTCTAAACCTTCCTAGTCTCCACCTACATACAATTAGATAGTAAAAGATGGGACGGATAATTTAAAAAGCGAGAAAGACGGTAATTTTATTACCAATACGGATAGAGGAAGCTAAGAGGGGAATAATAAGACGAACTTACGTGAATTTGAGCAAGAAACGAAGGAACTATGACGAATCTAATGTTGGATGAAAATGAAGGCAAGGGTTTTGGGATTTCTTAAGGAGGAAGAAAGAAATGAGTTGTGAGGAATGAATTAGGTTAGGGTTTGAGGGAGTATATAAAGGAGTATGAGTGGAAAACTCAAGAAAAGTCAAAGACGGCTCAAGACGCGTTTTTCTTGAAATCTCGCGGAAATTCCAAATACGAACTCGGAAATTCTAAATTCGACTCGGAAAATTAAATTCTAAATTAAAACTAAAATTCGCTGAAAAGTATCCGTAAAATATTTTTACTAGAAAAAATAGGGTATATTTGCGGGTGTTACACGTTTCGTCAACATGTATGTCTGAGGGTGTTTAATCCCGTCTTTTGTATTTTATTTAATACTTTATTCATATCATGTAATATTTATGTCGGATTCATGTCAAACCTTTTCAAAACCTTTATTAACTTTTTATTATTTTTTATAAATCGTCTTTTAATCTAATTAGATAGTTTGTCTTGACTTAGATCCCTAATAATTCAATATTAGTGGGTTCTTGTCGTCTTTTAGATCAAGTTTGAGTCTTTAGAGGTTAGATCCATCCATATCAAATCTCTAGGATTCGTCTTTGATATAATTAGAATAACTAATCTAATAAATCACTTCAATTTGACTTATAGATCATTAATAACCATAAATACACAAACGAATACTAACTGATCGCAATTCGGGCTTCACAGCCAGAACCCAACTCAAGAACAGACGCACATCGTGTTGCGCCTCTTCCAAAGGACGCATCACACGGTGCGCCTGTTCCGGGTTGGATTCTGTCTCTGATCTTCCTGATTCGCTCCGACGTAGCCTTAATTGTTTAATTAATCGACTATTGATTCTAATATCACTGCTAATCTGTTCGTTTAGTCTTTTATTCTTTCTTTTCTTTAAACCTTTCTTTTGGCATATTTCCGACATAGATCCCGAAATCCGTTGTAATCAATTGTAATATTTATTTTAGTTTATTTAATCATTGTATTGTATGATTTTTTTGCTTTTCGCATGCAATCAATCTAATTCCTATTCCGACATAATTAATTGCTAAACTACATGTTCACCGACATAGTTAATTCGCATGCTAGGATTAAACTGTAGATGTTGCATTGCATGCATATAACCGACAACATATCGAGTACAGAAGAGTTTCCCTAATCATTAGTAGAGGTCGCTATTGAGGCGGGCGGGATTAGGTCTTTAATTAAAGAACTTTCTAATACGTACCCTCACCCCTTACTCCAGATCTCTGTGAACATCCGTGTTCATTGGCATCCACGAGAGTCATTCTAGACATAGAATGCTAAGGGTAACGAGTTCTTAGTGTTCATGTCGTCACGTTGTGTCTTGACTTGACATAAAGTATTCGAACGGTTTCAACTTCCCACAAAAGTTGGTGGCGACTCCACAAATGCGTATTTCTACGCTTGTCCCTCGTTTCTCCGTCCATAATTCCACGCGCGCCACGACCCCGGAAATGATCGCGAACCCGTGTATCACACAGTTGTCAGATTGAGTAAACAGGAAGTGGCTGATGGAGGATAGACAGTGCTTAGATTTGGTCAGCGTACCTTTCTAGAGACTCTGAACAGTTCTTTTACTCCCAAGGTTGGTATTGGGACAAGTGGTAATGATCCTCACCTTATGGTGGGGAATGAATAGCTTTGGATTTTGGAATGTGAGAGGCTTGAATAATCCTAGTAAACAAAGACACATCAAGTGGTTTATTAATATGAATAAAGTTGGATTATTTGGGCTCCTTGAGATCAAGGTTAAGGCCTTGTCTCTAAATAGTATAAAAGGTATTTTATTAGATGGGCGGAGTATATCTACTAATAATAGGTGGCATAAGGGTGGCATTATTTAGATTTTATGGAATCCAACAGTTTTTTCTGTGGATTTTTGTGATTATTCTGCTCAATGTATTAACATGAAAGTTGAAGAGATTGGGTGTAATAAGAAATTTTGTGTTTCCATGGTGTATGCCTTTAATGAGCTTAGTGATAGGAGAAAGCTTTAGGACCAGCTGAATAGGTTTGCTAGTAGCATCAATATGCCTTGGATAGTATGTGGAGATTTTAATTATGTCTTGTCTCATGTTGAAAGGCTTGAGGGTGGCAGCACTGAGGCTGAAATTGATGAGTTTCAAGGATGTTTGGATAATTGTGGGTTGGTGGATCGTCCTGCTATGGGATCATTCTATACATGGAATAATAAACAGGATATCCAGACTAGAGTTTATAGTAGATTGGATAGAGCTCTAATTAATGGTGAATGGAGTTTGAAGATGAATGATATGGTTGCTCATTTTTTGCCTGAAGATACTTTGATCATACACCATGTCTGACTTTGATCATACACCATGTCTGACTTTGATCATACACCATGTCTGATTAAGAGTATTAACCAGCATATTGCACTTAATAGGCCTTTTAAGAATTATAATATGTGGGGAAAATATGCTCTGTTTATTGACAATCTTAAGATGTGGTTGAAGGACAGTTCTCATGGAACTAAGATGTTTAGGCTTATGAATAAGCTTAAAATTTTGAAGGGGCATCTGAAAAGGTTTAATAAAGAGCATTTTGATGACATAGAGAATTGTTACATTATTGCTATGAAAAATCTAGAGTTTATTCAAACCAGGATTGCCTTAGATCCTACCGAGGTTCATTGGTTGGAGAAGGAGAAACAAGCTAGCTTGGAGGTTAAGGAGTTGCAGCAGGCGTGTGATTTGTTCCTTAGTCAAAAAGCTAAGCTTGAATGGACTAGGGATGGTGACAATAATACAAAGTACTTTCAAGGAGTTATCAGAAGTAAATTAATGAGGAATCAAATTTTGAACATTAAGGACACTCAAGGCATGGAGCATAAAGATCCACAGGAGATAAAAGATGCTTTTATGGATTATTATAAAACTTTGTTGGGGACTTTTATTAGCACTGAGCCTGTGAATGTTAAAATTATCAGAAGGGGCACTATACGTAGTTCAAATCATAATGTTATACTGCTCCTCCCTGTTACTAAACGGGAAATCAAGGATGCCGTTTTTGAAATTCCTGAGCACAAAGCACCAGGCCCTGATGGTTATTCTAGTGCATTCTTTAAGGATTCCTGGAGTGTTATAGGGGATGAGGTTTATGAGGCCATTGTCAATGTGTTCACAACTGGGAAGCTGCTTAAACAATTAAATGATACCATTCTTACTTTGATTCCTAAATGCAATAGGCCAACTCATGTCACCCAATTCAGACCTATTGTATGTTGCAATGTTCTCTACAAGTGTATTCCGAAGATCATTTGCAAGAGGCTTTCTATGGTGTTGCCTGATTAGGTGAGTAGGAACCAGGGAGAGTTTTTTAAAGGGAGAAGTATCCTGGAGAATATTATGATTTGTCAGGATTTGGTGAGGCTTTATAATAGACAATCTTGTTCTCTGAGGTGTATGTTTAAAATAGATCTCATGAAGGCCTATGATTCAGTAAGTTAGGGTCTTCTAGCTTAGCTTTTGGAGGCATTTAAGTTTCCTGTTTAGTTTCAGAGGTTGATCATGGAGTGTGTTAGCAGTGCTGCTTTTTCTTTGTCTAACAATGGAGAGACTTTTGGCTTTTCTCATGGTAAACGTGGATTAAGGCAAGGGGATCTTATGTCCCCTCTACTCTTTACTTTGTGCATGGAATATCTAAGTAAAATTCTTAGTTGTGCAACTTCTAAGCTTAAATTCAGTTTCCATCCTTTGTGCAAGGAGTTGCAGCTCTCTCATCGAATGTTCGCGGATGATCTATTGATGTTTTGTAAGGGAGATGCTTCTTCTATTATGGTATTACTAAGGGCTTTTGCTGCTTTTTCTAAGGCTTCTCGTTTGAGGATGAATAATCAGAAATCTTGTGCTTATTTTAATGGTGTTAATGAGTCTCTGAAGAAGGGCATCTTGAGTGTCTCGGGTTTTAGTGAAGGATGCCTACATTTTAGGTATCTGGGGGTACCTATTACTGCAGGGAGATTAAAAAAGAGGGACCGTGCTGCTCTTATTGATAAGATTGTGAAGAGGATAAGAGGTTTGGGTGCTAAAAAATTATCTTTTGCAGGAAGATATGTATTGGTGAAGTCTGTTCTTTCCACCATGTTTAATTATTGGATAGCTATGCTTGTATTGCCCAAAGGGATATTGAGTAGAGTGGATACCCTGTGTAGGAATTACATATGGGAAGGGGGAACGAAATACTCTAAAGTGCCTCTGATGGGATGGCATAAGGTGTGTGCTCCTAAAATGGAAGGAGGTCTGGGACTGAGGGTTAGCTATGATTGGAATTTAGCCATCATTGGTAAGTTGGTTTGGTGGGTGTATGCAAGACCTGAAAAATTGTGGGTTCAGCGGGTTCACCATGTGTATTTAGAAAGGGGTAATTGAACTGATTAAATTCCTTCTAATGATACTAGTTGGCATTGGAGGAAGATTTGTAAGGTACGGGATGTTCTTAAGGAAGGTTTTGTGAATGGGAGCTGAGTATTGGTATTGGGGACTATTCTATTAAAAGTTAATACAAATGTACTATTCTATTAAGAGTTCAGAGACCTAAGGTGGACTGGAGCAAGGCTGTGTGGTGTGTCATGGCTACGCCTAAGCATTCCTTTATTGTCTGGCTTATTTCCAATCAGGCTTTGATGCTGAAGGACAGGTTGTGCAGATATAATGTAACTGATGACAGTCTGTGTTGTATTTGTGCTCTTGCTAATGAAACTCATGCCCACTTATTTTATGAATGCCCCTACAGTCAGCAGGTGATGGATGCAGTTACTGAGCAACTGGGTTTTAAGTTGGGTTCAGAAGATCATCTGAAGTCTATTGCAAAAAGAAGATGGAGTAGAGTACGAAAGAATGTAGCTACTTCTGCAGTGTTAGTTGTGTGGTATATGGTTTGGATGCAACGTAATGAAGCCATGCTATTTGCTCGTCTGATGAGTCCAAAGATGATGGCTATTCAGATTTTAAAGATTTTAAAGAAAAGAATTGGTGTTCAAAATGAAGAGACGTTTTCTAGTAGAGATTGTGTATGGTTGTCTAAGGTCCATTTGCTGTAAAATGGATGATGTATTCCATGAAAAAGTAAGATGTAATGATGTTCTTATATTGAATGAAAAGCTTACAATTTAGCAAAAAAAAATAAGAAGTTCACCAGGAATTTGTTTATCAAAATATAGGGCTTTCATGTTTCCAACAATAGAAATGAAGAACATTACACATTTTCTTACTTTCAACACTAAAAATTCGGGTAAAGGATGAACAAGGCATAGAAACTTCCGAAATTTTAAGCTCTAAAGCGATTTATGAGACTAATAGATGTTAAAAATACTCGAAATATACTAGTATTAGGAACAAATAAACATATATTAACATATTTCCCCCAATTTTACAAATTATGTCTTACTTACAATTAACAAAAACAACAAGATAGGTGATTCCCAAGCAAAATAGATTATGAACGAAAAATAGGTGATTTGGGGCAAAATAACAAAAACAACAAGATCGAGTTCTATACAAAATATCCTAGAAAAATTGAAATTTGGGGCAAAATAACAACGAGGAGAGAGAAGTTTACCTTTCTTAATAGATTATGAACGAAAAATAGGTGATTCCCAAGCAAAATAGATGGACTCAAGCTTCAAAGAAGAGTAACAATGGAGTTTTAGAGAGATTTAGGGGTTTTAGAGAGATAAGGTTTTGGGAAGAAAATGTGAATTTTCGAGATTTACTCGGTATAAATGAAATTTTGGGCCCGCGTAAACTGGCACTCGGTCGAGTGAGAGAACTCACTCGGTCGAGTAAAGAGAACTCGATCGAGTAATATGCATACTCGATAGAGTGGCCAAAATTGGGCTCAAATGGAAAGTTCCTGATTCGATGCACTCGGTCGAGTCAGCCACAGACTCGGTCGAGTAACACCTACTCGTTCGAGTAACACCTACTCGGTCGAGTAAGGCGGCCGAGTAAAATACAGGATTGGCCAAAACTGCTTTCAAGCTTCCCATTTTGATTCTGTTGCGTTCTGACTTCTCCGTAGGCTTCAACATGAACATTCTGTGTCGCTAAAATGAGCGAAACCCTTGGTGAATCATTCAAAAGCATAAAAAGACGGTTTTGCAAAATTACATTTCAAATAAATGCTTCCAACTTATGCTACACTCTCTATTTTTTGCATCTTCAATCGATTCACAAATATAACCTCTTCGAAACCTATGACATACAATTATGTACACCAAATTATTGTTAATCCCACACTTGAAGATCTCTTACTCAAATATTCCCATATATTAATCGTATTAACACTGATTATAAACAAAATTCACATTATTGCGCAACCTTATACATATATCGAATCAAAATCAATTACATACTAGTAAACACATTGCCAACAAAATACACGCGTGATAATTTGCCCATTCGCAATCATATAAACTCATCATTTTTGAAGTTTAACCCAAAATTTAAGGTAACATTTTAATTAACGTCATACATCATAAAATTCATTGTATTACACTCACGAATAGCGCATTTCCCAAATATTGATATAATCCCACAAACTTCAATATGTCAACTCAATGCAAGAACAAATTTCCTCATGTCAGTACTCAAAAATCTTGGAATTTCTTAAGAATAGGCTCACACAATTGCACATGAAGCCTAGGAATATCGATCATATCAATCATACTCATATTACTACATCTACACACATCTACTCACATAACATATCATCGTCTCCCAATTACTTCCTCCCCGTAGTTATCGATTCCAATTGTAGGAGCTGAGATTTTGAAATGAGGGTGCCTACTCATCAAAATCCAACGGAATGGGCTCCCAAAAATTTTACACGAGGTCATTTATTTGACTCTCTACATTCATTTGGGTTCATTGGTTTTAGGCTCCAAGACTGTTGCTCTCTAATACCACTTTGTAACACCGCGCCATGCCCGGAGCCTTTAGACAAGGCCTTCCAAATATGGGAGGGTGCTACGCCCCAGATTCCCGAGGGTAGGATGTACCAAATTAAAAATCTCAAAACATAACTTTAATTTACATTAAGACCAACTTTTGAAAACACCCTTTAATGTTACACTTTTTATAACTTAATACCTTAACAAAAAAATTCCAAAACTCAATACCTTAAACTGACTTTTTAACATATTTTGATACCTTAAGTGACTTCCGCCCCAAAAATATAGAAACTACCCATTTTACCCCTGCCTTTATATAATCTCTTTCCTCGACAATGACATTAATAAACTCTTATCCTCTTAAACAACATAATCACGATTTCCCCCAAATAAGAAAACATTAAGAACTATCTTAATTGATATGCCTATCAATCTTGTTTGGTAGTTTTTTGGAAGATGACAATTCTAACAACTTTATTCTTTGCATTCATCAACTTTTATATTTCAAACTTCCCTTTTTTTCCATTCTTCAACAAATACTTCGTTGGCACTTAGGTCCCAGTTTCAAAATTTGAAAGCTTCAAACAATCTTCCTGGATTAGACTCAATCAAGCCTTGCATCGACGAACTGCAATGCCGAAATAATATTTTCGTGGAACATCACAAGAATAACAACAGATAGAGTCAGACCTTACCATCGACACTTTTCTTAACACAAAATCACGTAAATAATCCCCAAATTTCATGAATGATAATTACAAATTCATACCCAAGTTATATGGATACAAAAAGTAGAGAAAGAACTTAAAAGAGAAAGACAGAAAGCTAAAGAATGAAAGAAAATAATTACCTTAAGAAGAGGGGAGGTTGGGAAGAGAGTGAAGAAGATGAAATATAGAAATGACAGAGTGAGCTCAAAATCTCAAATGGAGATAGAGTTCAAATAAGAAAATGGCATGTAAGAGTTCTAAGAGGGATGAGGGTGAAAAAAGAGTAGGGGTATAATGTGACAACCCTCGCGAATGCGGAAATATAAAACAAACAAGCATGTGAAATATATTGCGGAAATAGGTAGTTTTTAAAAACTTTTATACATGCAAGTTAAATAAAACGAGGAGTGTCAATATATTACAAACTAAGTACGGAATATAACAAAGAGACGGAGTCTCTTCAAATGTTAGCAAAGAACAAGTGTTTAGCAAAACTAGCTAATATCGTCTAGGGGTGAAACTTCCAGGGACAACGCCCGCTAGCTCACACCCGAACCCCAAAACATCATAGCCAAAAAGCCATCCATGCAAGCAACCTGTTCATTCATGAAAAACATGAACGCCACAATCAGTGGAGAGTAACTCCGGGTTCTCCCAACCATATCACATTAAACGTACATATAAGGAAATACAAAAGTGAAATCATGCATATATAGATATCCATGTGAGTTACGATAAGAATAAATAGGCAATCCAATATATAATGATAAGCTCATATGGAAATCACATTGAGGAACCATCATGTTATTCAAGACTCGGGGAAGACACTCTTAGGCAACCGAATACGCTCACTAGGGCTTACATCTCACCGTTAGCGGTATAAGTTTGATAAGATTGAGACTCGCCAAACAAACCATGCCAAGTCATTCAATGATCAATCATATAATCATTCATGTAATCATACCAATATATTGACAACATCTCTCACGGTAAATGAAACGCACTAGCATCGTGTACAATAGCAAGACAAGCCAATGGAAACTCACGGAATAAGACGTTTTCCGGAACCGTATACGATAAGACGTTTCGTATACTCATGACCTAGACAAAACAAGTTCACAGGATAAGACGTTTCCTGGGATCATGTACGATAAGACGTTTCGTACACACAAGACTCTAATCCTCTCGGTAGGACGACGATAATAATACGGTCCTAGTCTAAACCTGGCCAGACTCTCGGGATAAGACATTTCCCGATTCGACATGTGGTAAGACGTTCCACATCCAAGACTCGGTCAATCTTAGACTCCGAGTACCCCAAATTCGGTCAACCTTCACGAAAGAGGCGGAAAGAGATCTATATTCCAAAAGTCCAAGCTAGTACGCTACATGCAATGAACACCACCTATCCATCGCAAGGAGAACAACATTTGAGCCGGGTCTAATCAACGCATTGCGTTCGCCTCCTAACAACGTCGTCATATCCCCACTAAACAAGCATACAAGCATCAAGGATACACCCCATCGCTCAGACATTCCAATCTAATGAGTATAAGGGTGTAGCCGGGAAATGAGAGTACAAAGCACATAGGAAATTTGTGCTCAAACCGTAACATGTGTAAAAACCGACTCAAGTGGGACATACCAAAAACCGTCACAAAACATGAGAATAGGGAATCATATAAGTTTAAATATGATAAACATGAGTTAATACATGATACATAAGCATTAGAACAAGTTTATGAAGCACAATGAATAAAAACATAGATCACCTCTCCAAAACAACGTTGTTTGAAAACCAACGAAAACAAGGGTCCACTTCAAACGGTCATAACTAGAGTGCTAGACATGTGAATGCAGAAGTTCCAAGTGGAGGTGATAGCTTATCCTCTTACGGTTCCAACGAGATGTCACACGCCCAAAACAAGCAAGTAACGAAGGAGATATGATCATTTTACAAAAAGGGGTCAGTGCATAAAAACTTCTGTTGGCAGCGTATGACGCAGCCTGCGTCACCACGACGTAGCCTACGTCCCCCAACGCAGCCTGCGTCCTTCACGGGAGTCAAGGATGATCAAAAATCAACATGTTATACACAACAAAATCCTCATTTATCAACACAAATCATCAATTCTCATATCAATTAACAACTAACAACAACCAACAACAACAACACAAGTCCTAAGCATACCAACCATAATCTAAATACGGTTTCTATCCTAGAAATCACATAAAACACGTAAATGATATCGAGTAACCCTTCACCGTTACCTTTTCGCGTCTTTAAACGGTTTCTAAACCTTCCTAGTCTCCACCTACATACAATTAGATAATAAAAGATGAATATAATTCACCTTGAGAAAGACGGATAATTTAAAAGGCGAGAAAGACGATACTTTTAATATGAATACGGATAGAGGAAGGTAAGAGGAGAAGAATGAGACGAACTTACGCGAATTTGAGCGAGAAATGAACGAACTATGACGAATCTAATGTTGGATGAAAATGGAGGCAAGGTTTTTGGAGTTTATGGTGAGGAAGAAGAAGGAAATGAATTGTGAGGAAATGAATTAGGTTTAGGGTTTGAGGGAGTATATGTAGGGTGAGTCGGAAAAGTCAACGAAAGTCAGACGGCTCAAAGTCAAGAAAAGTCAAAGACGATTTCCAAAGTCCAGAAAAGTCAAACTAGACTTAAGACGACTTTTTCATGAAATCTCGCAGAAATTCCAAATACGAACTCGGAAATTCTAAATTCGACTCGGAACTTAAAATTATAATTTAAAACTTAAAATTACTGAAAAAGTTTCGTAAAATATTTCTACTAGAAAAATAGGGTACATTTCCGGGGGTTACAATCACCCCACCTTTTAAAAAGTTTCGCCCTCGAAACTTGAGAGTAGAACAAAAGTATCAAGGACAAGAATCGGTTTACAAAATCAACACGAAAGCTTTTACAAGGGAAAACATTTATGAAATGATGTTCTTCTCGAAAACGGTTTAAAGAAATTTTTTCATAAGTGTGAAACTTTACTTACGGATCTCAAGAATGCTCGTCGCGAACGAGAACTCTAATTATCCAAAAAGCAAAGTCGAAATAGTGAAATCGAAATTCAAAACAACGTTAGTAAGTGCAGGACTAGTTATCAGACGTCTCCAATAACAAGTGCAAACATCCAACCAAACGCAAAATCCAAATATAAAAGCAAAAGAAATCCATTTTCTCCAAAAAGAGGGTACACAAACCATCTTTAAACTTCTTTGAAACGTTAAATTAGAAATATAATATGGAAATTTGAAAGTTTTATCAAAGATAAAATCAAATAACACGACATTACACGTACATAGAGCGACTCGAACATCCAGTTCACAAATCACGATAACAAAATATATACAAAACACGCAAAAACAAAACAAATCGAACTCCTAGAGATAGGAAGATGACAATAAAATCGGCAGGAAGATCTACAAGAACTCGACGCTACTAACTCTACTAATAAACCAAATCCTCAAGAGAATGCAATTTACCCAATTTGCAACTCATCACTTTCAATCATCGGAAATCCTACAAAAATATTCCATAATCACGAAATTTCGAGTAACAAATCCCAATTATTCGAATCCAATTAGAATCTATTAAGGTCCATCGGTACGGTAGACTCCACAACTAACAATCCACCTGAAAGATTCATTACATACTCTAATCTTCTTAGCTCCATCAAAACTCTTATTAGAAACCACAAACGAAATATTTATATCTAGGGAAACATGATCGCTAACAACCACAAGGTAAAAGAGGCTTACTATGAAATCCTTTGATCCAAATTATTCCAAAATTCATTATCCTAAGCTATTAACAATGAACTCTCTTATCTTCAAAAGTTAAAACACAAGACCTCAAAAGAGATTAGTCACAAAATCTCATTTCACTTAACTTTTGCCAATCATAGGGCAATGCGACCGTAAATCAATTTATTTAGCTCTTCCAAACTCTCAATACATCGGTTTTTGCTCATGACAATATTCCTCAAGTTGTGTCATCCAATCCAAATTCCACAAAGTATTTATTCCCATTAGGGTCCAACATTTAAGACAACAATTTCCCAAGTAACATTTAAAGAAGTCACTAAAATTCTTAACCACAACAACCAACTATCATTATGCTTATTTCGATCCTCAAAATGATATTGCAACTTCAAGTTTTCATAGTCTAAAACCACTAGGAGAGTTTCATCCTAAGCTTATCCTCAATTCCTTATAATCATCTAAACATGGAACTTGCTTAATAGGACGGTTAGGTATCATATTCGAAACTCCATCAAAACACATCTACTAACCCTTACGATAGCTAATAAGGAAACTACCTCTCAAGAGAGTAGGGATAAATGAACATGATACAAGGAATATTAGGAAGCGTCATTAAAGACTACGATAAGATGAAAAAGGCGAAGGCGAAAAAGGAAAACGAGTTGAGGAAGAGACAAAGCAGATAGTAGAGTTATGAAGATATCTGAGTAAGAAAGAAAGTACGAGCTTGTAATTTCTTAAAGATCAATCTTGACAAAAACATTCAAGAATGGAAATGAAAAGGATTGATGGCACGAGTAAGGGTTTAAGATTTAATCCACAAAGTTTCTCCTTTCAGACTTAGGGTGATAGTAAAGCAACTCATCCCAAACAAAGGTCTCTTAAAAGGGGCCATTGTACCACGTACAATCATCAAAGTAAGGTACACCTAGATTTGATAAATCGACTCCAACCCAATTCATCCATCCTTTCATATCACACGGAATCCCAATTGCGGAATTGTAACTCAAGTATAATAACATTCCTTTAGCTCAAATATTCAACACAACCTCAAAGGTTTCTTTAATTGAAGGACTAACAAATACTCTTTTATACTCGGTCATCTTCAAGTCTATAGCCCACGAGTTCATTATTATCAAAGTACAACATCAAGCCAAACATCATCATTAACATCCCAAGGTATTTCCATCATAACTCACATCATAATCCTCAAGTAATATGGTTCAACTTACAACGAAACCTTACTACTTCAAACGAGTCTCCGATACCATAAGATAAGCTTATATCTTTAAATCCAAGAACTATAGCCAAATGCTTTTCCACCAAGCCTATACTCACAAACATACAATAGGAAGCCATGCACAAGAAGTCGCTTAACCTCAAAAGTATTTCGCACCTCAAGATATCATTTAAAGCTTCTCATTTACACCACTTAGACATATCATAAGCATGGTCTTCAAAACAATACTACACTTTTAAGTCCAAAAGATTAAATTATTAATGAGTTAAGAAGTCCTAGCCAACTCATTCAACTTACACCATCGAATATCATGAACTATTTACATACAAGTCATGACAAGCATTTATACACTAAAATCATCAAACATATTTTACCATACTTTCCTCAAGGATACCAACTCTCCCCACCATAGGGTGAAATTAGATCTATACCATTTTCCTCAAATCACAAATTCATTCTAACAAACACTAATATTCCACAAAGTCAAAATTCTTCCGACCAAGTATAATATACCACAAACAAATGGGTATGACATCCACAAAAATGTTACAAGAGGAAGGTAAGGATACCAATGGTAAGATGGAGGAACTCTCAAGAGTAATTTCCAAGAGGCAAACAAGATGGAAGAAAAAGAAGCACCTAGATAGAAGGAAAAGAGCCTAATAATAGGAACGAGAGAATTCATAGATGAGGAAGAAATACACTTCAATTAGGCTTGTAAATCTTCAAATCTTTGGTAGAGGATACTTCTTCTAGGTAACACAATGATCCACCTTAAGACGGTAGATACAAACAAACATAACATCACTCAACACAATCAACAAACAAGTTAGAACCTAACCAACATCAAGTACACCAAAGACTACCACCTTAGGTCCTTAAGTCTACCCATCTCTCATTTATTAATTCAAGGTCAAGTAGTTTAAGTTTAGGGTTCACGTGTGTGCGTCGGGAGCGACAAAGCTCTGATACCAACTGTGACAACCCTCGCGAATGCGGAAATATAAAACAAACAAGCATGTGAATTATATTGCGGAAATAGGTATTTTTAAAAACTTTTATACATGCAAGTTAATTAAAACGAGGAGTGTCAAATATTACAAACTAAATACGGAAATACAACAAAGAGACGGGGTCTCTTAAAATGTTAGCAAAGAACAAGTGTTTAACAAAACTAGCT